>JASDQU010106886.1:34689-49391 GCA_032191745.1 Picea mariana | reverse complement strand
TTTTCGAAGAAAGAAACATGAACAAAGAGAAAACTGAAAGTAAGATTGATAAAGACCTTAAGCCCACTGTGGATCATAGGGATTCAACCAAGAAACCAAAAGGTGGATCCAAGACTTGACAACTCGCTCTAAACCTTTTAGGAAAAACAAAAGAAGACTAAGGAACAAGTAAACCGAAACTTCAACCCAAGCTATGGCCACACAGAGAGACTCTGACCGATTCAAGAAAGTCTTGAGCAGTTTGAACTTCTATCAGGAAAGAGATAAATCTCTCTTTTTTAAAAAATACTTTCATGAAACAGAGACACAGGCTGTTGCATCAGAAGCCTACGTATGTACGCGGGATGTCTACTGTGCAGAGCGCGTATGTACGTGGGATGACCCAAAATAGGGTGCGTATACCTCTGAGACTTTTCAAAAATAAAAAGACAAGGAAGACTTACAGGGAAGTGAAGTCTGGTATGCACCTTGCAGGTGACCAGAAACCCTAAAAAGACTTAGTAAACATGAATGAAACTCGAAAGGCAAACAAAAACCAATCAATCAACCCAAAAACCTCCCCAAAACCCTAGATAGATCCCCAGTATGGTCTCCAATTATGCTAGCGGGAAAACCCCCCTATAACTGTACTGGGGTTTAGAATATAGATAGAGCAAATGACTGTCTAAAACTCAACCTAGTTTCTACACTACCCCAAACATACCAAAATAAATGAACATAAAGTAGTAATAGAGAAGATCAGTAACTGTACCTTTTATCCCACGTCTGGTGATGATCTCCTCAAGCTCTGTAGCTCCAAAGACTGCAAGTCTGCTCCCAAATATGACCTACATCCAAGACTAGGAAAACATGGCTATAAGCATGTTATTTCTATTCATGAATTAGGGTTAGATATCAAATGCTATGTATAAATCAAAGAAAATACACAAAACATCATCATTTGGGACAGGGAAAAGAGATTATTTTATTCATCAAACAAAGATTGAAACTTAAAATCCTTGTCAACCACCATTCTGCGAACCTAGTCCAGGCTCCTCTTTACAATGCTCCAAGTGCACCTTCAATAAGAATCTTCTCACACTATACTAATCACCTCAAGGAAAGGGAATGGATTGGATGGAATAAAAGGGGCCGAAGATGGAGAGCTGAGGCAATAACTCACAAAAGGTAGCAAATTCTTGGGCAAGGAAGGGAAGTGAAATTGGGCAGAGTTTCACTATTCTTATGCTTGGTTGTGAAAAGAGACCCCAACACCTCCGTTTATATGACAAAATGATGGTTATTCAGTTGGGGGACAGGCTATAGCAGGTGAATTGGTTGGAAAACCTCCAATAGCCCATGAATTCCACCAAAATCCTTACAACTTTTGGAGGTATACGTGGGCTATGTATTATGCAACAAGCGTATCTACGTGGGATATATAGCATGCAACAAGCGTATGTATGCGGGCTGTAGTGGTGCAGGGCACGTACATGCTCTAATTTTTTTTTTTTTTAAGTAGAGCTCCTCAACAATGATTTGGAAAATTATGCAAGTAAGAGGGCCAATGCCATGTATGCATGAGTAGGGAGTTTTAGGGCTATAACACACATGAAATTGGAGGGAAACAATAATAATTATACATTAGTTGATTGGAAAAGCATAAAATGAGTAACAACACCTTGTGAGAATGGTTGGATGCAAATGGGATCCAAAAATATTTTTGGGATGGGTCCTTTTGCTTCTTGAAATCCATCTTTAACAACGATGAATGAAGAAGTGTTTGTTCTTTGAGGAAATGACAAAAACAAGCATGAGGGAAATGAATGGTAGAAATGGTAGATTAAGATAACTAATCTCAAATATCATTCCTCTAACATAAAATTGCAATTATTCTCTTCTTCAAATGCTACCCCATGGATTTCATTTATAAGGAAATTTTGAACTCCATGAAGAACTAGTTTTAATGTGAAAGCTCTTCATTCAAATGGGTTCCTAATGATAGAAACTTTGTGGGGGAAGAGGGGAAAATTACTCATTAATGGGATGAGAGTTTGAATTCCTCTTGTACATCAACCTAGAGCCACTTTCTTTAGGCCTACCACCTTAAATGTGTCGAAGAGGTCGAATTCCCTCATGTGAGCATAGTTCAATGAGTTTTGAGGGATATCCCACATGCATCTTGTGAGTGTCAGTCAAGGCAGGTCATTCAAGTGTATAAAAACCTAGTGTCAAAGGTTTATTTCTTCCTCTTTGAGGTGATGTAAAGTATTCATGAGGTAGTGTTATTATGTTGTATTCCTATCGATTGATGACACTTTTGAACAATATCCTGAATGTCTCTTATGAGAAAAATTGAGTTGATAATAATTTAATATATGGTTATCAAGGGGAGGTAGACTAGTCTTGTTCAAGACTGTCTTGGAGAGTATCCCTATGTATTGGATGTCAATTTCCCTTATTTGCAAAGGAATCCTTAGAAAATTTGGAGAAAACTACATCTTCCTTTAAACAAGCAAAAGGGAGAATGAAAAAATTCCTATAATTAAATGGAAAAAAGTGGAAAATATGAAGGAAGTTGGAGGATGGGGGTTAAAGAACATTCAAATCTTTGTCTCAGCTCTTGTGACAATATTTTTATGGAGGCTAGTCTCTAATGAAGATATTGTAGGGAATGCGATGACAAGAAAATACCTAGGAAGGTTTTCCATGGAAGAATGGCTTGGGTAGGAAATAAAAAGCGCTCAAGGTGATTCTATAGTTTGGAAAGCTTTGGTAAATGCTTTTCCTCTCATTGGAAACTAGGTAGATTGGAATATTGGGTGAGGAATTAAAGTATTATTAGGGGAATATCCCTAGATAAGTTACAAAGGGAGTTTTATACTTCTTGAGTCCCTATTATTACTTCTACATGACCATGGGATCTTTACTTTAGAAGATGCAACTTCAAACAATGGTATAAATGTTTCGGCCAAAGAGTGGAAACAGGATGAATATTTGAGCTTACAAGGAGATATTGGGGAGGAATAGAACCAATTTGTTAGAATTATAAACTCCATTGCTATAGTATTGAATGAAAATGAAGATAAAACTAAATGGTTGCAGAATCGAGGATCTAGAGAATACATGAAAACATTGGGTTATTCGATGAAAATGGAAGAAAGCCAAGGAGATACTAGGCTATGGTGGTGGAATATAGGAAGGAAGTTGTATAATTCCCTAAAGGATAATTTTTTTATGTGGCTTGATTTAGCTAACAAAATATCTAAGGAAGGCTTCTCAATTTTAGTTAACATAATATACTTCCTTGAAATAGTTCTCTAGTCTATACAATGCTTGAAGAGCCAAATACCCCTTTTTCTCAGATACAATCCCCATATTTATTAGAGTTCAACGTGAATATTTTCCTTCCTCCTTCCCCCATGAACTTTCTTTCACAAAATTTTGTCCTTATCCCATTCATAATGATAAGAGGACAAAGATAACAATTACATTTTGGATGTCTTTTAGCACTGGTGGGTCAATGTAGATTTTAGTTATAGTGCACCTCTCCCATCGTAATGACCGGCTTGGGAATTGGGATATTCTATAGGTTTCAAACTCCTTCTTTAGTGATTTGGGTTCAATTCCCTTCATTGATCCCTCCTACTACAACAATATCTTGCTACTCTATTGTTCTTGGCTGTAGATTGCATTGCAAGGATGCTGAGAATGACCTCCCCTTGGCATTGGTACCTGACACCATTCAACATACAACGAATGAGTGGCCTCAGAGTAACCTCAAATAAACTATTACAACCAATCATTCAAATCCATATAACCGAAATATTAATCAATTTAATTTTTTTATAAGCTTCCCTGAATTCGATCCTTGGTTTCTCTGCTCATGGTTGAGGTATTGTGTTCTTTGGGGCCACTAACAAGGTGTCAGATATTAATCCTGGAAAATGAAGATAATTGGTGAAGAATTTCTCAAATCATGTATCTGGGAAGTCATAGATCTTGAAAATACATTTACAACAATATAAGGAATGTGTGAAATGGGCTTCCAAGTTAAAAGTTATGGCCAAAATACAAACAATAGTTTGGTAGGGTTCTGTCCCTATTTCAGAGCACTTTGAACAAACTCTTCCTTTTTAAATCAGAGCACTTTGAACGAACTCCTCCTTTGTAAACTTGAGCACTTTGAGAGAACTCCTCCTTTGTAAACCAGAGCACTTTGAATTAAATCCTCCTTTGTTTCTAGAGCACTTTGAACAAACTCCTCCTTTATTTTCGGAGCACTTTGAAAACAATTTTGAAGGATTTTGTGGGAACTCCTCCTTGGCTTTTAGAGGAGTTTGAAGAAACTAGATCACTTTGAAGGAACCAGGAGGAGTTTGTGTGAACTCCTCATTGGATTTCAGAGGAGTTTGAAGGAACCCAAAATATTTTGTGGGAACTCCTCCTTGGATTTTGGAGGATTTTGAAGGAACACAAAATATTTTGTGGGAACTCCTCCTTGGATTTTGGAGAAATTAAAAAAAATTTCCGAAGGATTTCATAGGAGCTCCTCTAGTATGAATTGGATCTCATCGAAGGAACTCCTCCGGTGTGTTCCTAAGAAGTTTCCAACAACTCTTCCTTCATGGGAAGTCAAAATTGAAAAAATTCTAAGTGTCCTTTTACCATCAAGAAACAACAAGAGATTTAGTTCGAAGGTACATAAATTTCTCATAAGATGTTTGATTGAGGTTCCTTTTTTTGCAACAGGGAGAGCACAAGGAGATCCTTCTAGCAAGATAACTGAACATGTTATTCAAACATTCTATTGGTGTAATGGCAGATGAGACTGGTATGGGCGAGAAATATCCAATGATCTCTTTGGAACTTTTAGGTATCATATTTCGATTCTGTTAGTTGCGTTGGAATATTAATCATGTATTTCATATAGTCGACCTATTTTGGGGATGGAAAGTACACCTTGAAGAACATAAAAAATTATGCCCAAAGGCATTTTTTAATGAAATTTTTGGTCCCGTTCTTATTGCTGTTTTTCCCAAATTTAGTTCCATGATTTCTTGTGTCATCTGTGTTGTATATAATATTGGTTCATACATTAGAGTTGAGGTAACATGTCAATGGCACAAAAATATAAATTTACTAAAACATCCAACTGGAATTTGGAGCGCTTAACATTGTTTAGGATGCAAGAGGATCAATTTTCTTCTTAAATGTGTTTCAGAGCCAATGCAATAACTACAAATGTTGTAGTTAACCCATCTGATGATAGATGACAATTTAAGGGTCATGGTTTAGTCATAAAATGAAGAAGCACAAGATAAAAAAGCTGGTATGGTATGCATGATGAAAGCTATTGGTAACACAATTAGATTTAATTACGACTGCAACATAAAGTAGATTAGGTGAGGTAGGTGCTCAGTCATCAATTATCCAACTAGGCATAGAAGGATTAATCATCGGACATGATAGGATTCTAACTTATGGGCATAATGAGAAGGAGCCAAGTCAAAGGAGAAGGAGAGACATCAATATGGAGGAGAGTTGTTGGACAGGCGTTTTGGATAAGTTTTGGGATATGTATCGTAACAAGTCAAAGAATAAAAGGAAGTTAGAAGATGGACCAGAGTGCGCGACGAGAGCAAAATTTAAGGAGTCAAAGTGCACGATAGGAGGAAACACGATTGAGTGGTGCGGAAAAGGCAGAAAATGGTTATAAATCGTTGGTTTTTTTGGGACATTTTGTCCACTTTGTAACCATGTTGTAATGAGCTTAGCCCTATTTTGATGTATAAATAAGTAAAGGGTTTTTGGGTAGAGGAGTTGGTGATAATGAATTTTCATGGATAGAGAGTCCAGTTTATGCTCAACTTTTTGGATAAGTGTTCGGATGTTATGACTGAGGTTTTTGAGGGTTAGGCTCGCACTGTAGCATGACGACTTAGGCATGTTTGATTAATGTTTACTGTTGTATCTTTTTGTAAGTATAGTGCGTAACTGTAAGGATATTATAAATGAATAATAGAAGAAGCCATTCGTTGTGGATGTAGCCCATATTGGGGTGAACCACGTTAAAACTACATGTATTATGTGTGTTAGGTTTATGATGAATGTGATGGATGGATACCATAGATTTGTTGGATGTGTATTATTCTGAATATGTTATTATTATTGCGTCATGATGACGAAGGTCTAGTATTTTGAATATGTTATTAATATATGCTATCATAATGTCACACACTGAAGTAAATAATGAATAAATGAATGTTAAGTAAAGTAATTTTGCGCAGAGGGTATGTTACATGATAAGTAACTATTAAGTGATGAAAACTGCACACACAATAAATACATGAAAAATGCATAGTAAGAACATGTTGACTGCCTCACTTCCCCTCATCACTGCAGAAACTTGGTTCCTGCAACCCCTTTAGATGCCTCGAGTGAGAGTTCACTTGCTTGTAGATGATGCTGAAAAGGCCCGTGTCTAAGGGTTTTGTTGGTTTATTATCTTTGAACCTAGGGTCTACCCAATGCATTCCAACAAATGGTTTTGTTGCCAAGACTGGGATATGTAACTGAGGGGAATGTTTTGGAGGCAAAATAAGGAAGAGATCACATAATCAATGTTGAGGAAGGAACGATAATTTGCTAGAGAACATAATAGGAACCCACGACTTAGTGATGAACAATGGTTGCAAAGGTATGTATTCATAGATCTGTATGAAATATTCTTTGGTGAATTTATGATAATTTTGACTGAATGTTTAGAAAGGATACTGGAGAATATTGGAAGGTTATGAGTTAACGCTTGGAGAAGTTGGACTCCTAAACTGATCAGACAATTGAATAGATTAAGTAAAAATGTTTCTCATGTAGTTGATTTTTAGTTGAATAGTATACTGAGAGGTTACATTACAGAGTTTGCAATAGATTATACCCAATATTATAGTGTCACAGAAAGTGAGTTTTTCAAGGGTCCACGTGAAATATTTTTGAACACTGTCTACTTGGATAAAGATGTTGTTGTGTGACAAGAATGTTATGAAAATGGAATCTGAATTCTAAGCACCTTCACGCACATAGGGGAACTAGGGCACGACCAAAGGATGGTATGAGAGTGGAAGAAATGAGTGAAAATATGACTAAGGAACAAATGGACTGAGGATGCCAAGAGAGGAAGACAATGAGTTAGACAGAGAGATTGGACTATTGCGCTATGGGAAAAGGTTTAGGTATAGTAAGAAGGAGACTGTGGTTGAGAGAGAAGAGCAACATAATTTGTTTTAGAAAAGAGACCCTTGCGTAATGCTCCATATTGTGCCATATTGATAAAGAAAAGAGAACAAATAGGATCCTTAGTACAGTCCAGTAGAAGAAGGAAGTCCATCTCAGATCAAAATCTACATCGAATCCACAACCTCGTGTGCATCACCAAGATATGAAGAAGAAACTGAAATTGTGTTAAGAGAAATTGTAGTTAGTAGAGGAAGTTAGAACAATAGTCAGAATAGTGGAAGTAGCACAACAAAATAGATTCAGTCAACATCACCGAAGGTAAGTACTACACATAATATAATGGCAGGTATAGATAATACGTTGAGGATGACTGAATTCCATGGAGTGGGGTCAGAAGACCTAGAGAAGCATCTTCTTGTATGTAAAACAATTTGGACTACGAAGAATGTCCAGGATGAGGCAACACAGATTGCACAGTTAGCAACGACATTCAGAAATCACAAACTACTAGGGTACATGAAGTATCAAAATACTACACTGGAGGGAAAATCAAGAACATTGGTAGAAATTGGAAAAACATTATTAAAGGAATTTTGGAAGCCAAAATCAGAATCATAGTACATTGCAGAGCTGAAGGAAATTAAGCAAATACAAACTGAGTCAGTTTGTGATTTCAATCAGATGTTTAAGGATGTGATAGGTAGATTGACATTCCAGATTCCCGATGAACAACATAGAGAATGGTTTATTGCAAGCATATTGCCGCACATTCATTGTCCTCTGACACATCAGAAAGTCACATTAAAAATAGAAGCTTTATAAATCGTGATGAAGTTAGAATCATATTCCGTCAGATAAATCAACGCAGGGATGTTTCAAGTCCAGGCAAAACTAGTAGCATTGAACATCCAGTTGCAAGATATTACTAAGGGGAAAGAAAAACGTGAACAATTTTTGTGTATAACATGTAAGACAAAAGGCCATCATAAAGATGAGTTACCAACATTTGCACAATATATGGCTATAGGAGCACCAAACCCATTGGTAGGAGGAGTAGGGTATTTTGAAATATGAAATACATGGGGGTGTCATCCGACCACTTTTCCATTATTACAGAAGTACCAGAGCATGCCCATGAATTTGTTTGTAACTATTGTAAATTTGTAGCACATGCCGAGAAAGATTGTCGAGCATTTGACTTAATGAGAGAGCGCACTTCAGACACATACAAAATTTAAAAAGAAAACATTGCAGCGGAAGGAGGAGTTCCACAATATAATAATCCAAGAGGCTTTAATTAGGGTGGACAAGGAGGATTCGACAAAGGTTGAGGATGAGGAGGATTTGGTAGAGGAGGAAGAGGGCCAATCCATTGTTATAACTGTAATCAACTAGGATTTTTGGTGAGAGACTGCTCGAATCCTTGCACGACATGCACATACTGTAGAGCATTGGACCATGTGATGGAAGATTGTCCTCAACTGATAGCGAAATGGCAGGCAAGAGGGAACTAGAACCAAAACCAAAAAATATAGATGATAGCTGCAAAAAAACATGATGATCAACCTAGAATAGTAGCAGTTACATGTGGCAGATCTAGAACAAGAGAGGATGTGATACAAAAAGGAAAAGGAAATATCAAGCAATGGATAACGAAAGTAAGTGAGACTATGCCAACATCTAATCCACAGAAAGAGAAAGAGACATATCAGAAAGCCAAAAATGAGATAATAGGACTGGACTAGATAACATCAACGTCAACTATGCCACCAATATACGATATGCCCTTAGTATACGATCACACCATTCCAAAAAGATCAGTCGATAAGGTAAGCACTTTGAAAGATTTTCTAAAGAGATGTTTAGAGTTGATAAAGGACAAAACAATGTTGGATATGCTTCAAAAAATGATTGATCAGTGTACACAAGATAGAGAAGTATTGACCACACATAGAGAAGTAAACCAATTATTACACAAGAGGAGAACAAAGAGAGAATTCAGACTAAGTGCAAAGATAGGAGATTACAAAATGGACAACATCATTTTAGAATTAGGATCTGATATAAATTTTCTTCCTAAGTAGATGTGGGAAATGATGGGGAATCCTAAGTTAATTTGGTCACCCCTTCACTTGAGGTTGGTGAACCAACATAAGATAGTATTGATTGGAACACTGTTAGGAGTAAATGTTAGCATAGATGGAGTGTGCAATGTCTCAGACTTTGAGGTCATTGAGATCATGGATAACGATCAACTTATCCAACATTGCTTGGACTGGATTGTTCCTTTGATAATCATATGACTATTAACTTGAATAAAAGAGAAATGATTTTTGAAGTGGGATATTTGAAGGTCACCGCATCATTAGATCCTATAGAAGCAAGATGCTATGTGGAACCCGCCAAAAAAGAAATAGACAACTTGTATAATATGACCGCGCGCATGGATGATTACATCAATCCTACTGTCAATGGTACGATTAGTTGGATAATAATTATCTCTTGTGCATCATATTCATAGGAAGGAATTGAACTTTGGAAACATAGGTTGCATGAAGTGTCGACGAGAAGATGTGCTCGCATTACTCACTCTTTGCGTTGGATTGGAACAGAGGTATATGATCAACCCAGGTTTGATGGACTAATTGATGTAAGTTCCTTTGTAAAAGAATTTGAGTTGAAGATACCCAAACAAAAAATATTGTTAGAATTAGATGTTGCACTGAGAGAAACCCCCATGAGATGGTGGGAAATACATAGAGAAGGAATAAGAGATTGACAACAGTGTAGAAGGTTGTTGCAGATCAAATTTGGAACAAAAGAAATTACGCAGAAGTATACATGGTTAAGATGTTTGGATAAATATGTTACATAGTGCATGACAACTTGGAGTCAAGTTCCCAAGAAATACTGGATGCATAGGTTCATACATACACTTGAGACGATTCCCAAGAAATAATATATAGAACTAGAGGTTCTCAGAGGGACAACAAATTAGGAAGAGCTCACCCATAATTTCAAGATAACATTTGGTTTTGAAGCCGAGTCACCTTTAGTAGTTGCATATCTAAAAGTCATTAGAAGTAATATTTTTATGGAAGAAGACCAAATAGAAATATCACCAATGTGTAGTGCGTGCAGAGTAGTTGTGACAGTCCGTGAATTACTTGAATGTTACAATATTATTGAAGAAGAGCAAGACAAAAAAGATCCAAGAAATGTGCAAGTACTAGAAACTGAAGGGAAGCATGTAGTAGAAGGTCCATAACTCAAATCCGATGCATATTCAAAGCCACTAAGAGTGCACAAGGTGAATATTAGCATGAAAGAGAAACCTAAGTTTGCAAATATTGGTGACTATTGGAACAACGAGACTGTTGAAAAGATTGTAGGTTTGCTATGTGAATATCAGGATTGATACAAATTTATAAATGGAACGAAATGAAATAAAAATGTATAACAAAAAAATACACAAAGATACAATAAAACTCGACTTCTATTAATAAAAGGAACACATTGAAACTATAAAAATGCAGACTGAAACAAACTTGGTTGAGTGGTGACAACTTATCTCTGAGAAGAGATGTGATGGCTACACTCATTCACAAGAAGATGAGTACATTGAGGCTCTAAAGGAATTTTTAACATAAAAAATAAATGATAAAACCCTAAACATCCAAAAGTCTAATCCCGAGAGATGAAACAACAAAAGGTTTGTGGGCCCCGATGGGGGTAGTTGATACATCAACTTCCCGAGGGCGTAATGTTTGCATACAATCTCCATTTGGGGCGCTCGATACACTGTTGGAAAGGTATAAATGAGGAGTACATATTTCTTTCAACCTAGCATGTGAATTTGGATACATGCTATGTGTTAGGCACTGTCGATCCCCAAAAACGTTCTTTAGGGCCTCAAAACGACCCTAGAAGTTTGGGACCCGAAAAACTGTAAAACAAATACCGAAATGGAAACTAGTATTTGAGCTAGTGGAATGCGTGGGTGGCCACTGATATCCACCTATATCAAGGATATATTCCTGACTACTTTCTCTGAGATGAAGGTGATTTTTGGGGAACTAGTAGAAATGAAGATCCCATTAAAACATGATGCTAAGCCAATCAGACAACGACCTTACAAATTGAATCCGAAGCACAAGGAAAAAGTGAAAGAAGATATTGAAAAAATGATAGAGGATGGTATTATTGAGCATGTCGCAGATTCTGAATGGATATGCCCAATGGTAGTCCAAGATAAGAAAACAGGGGGGATTATAATTTGTGTAGACCTAAGGAAACTAAACGATTCCTATTTACATGACCCTTTTTCGACCCCCTTTATAGATGAAGTGTTAGAGAATGTAGGAGGGAAGGTGTTATAAGCCTGAATTGCTCTACACATGAATACATGGCCTTAACCCTCTTACTTGCATTTTTTTCCAAAGCACTACTGAGATTCTCTTCTTAGAAAACCAATTTTTAGAAGATGTACGTGCTCTGCACCATTACTACCCATGTACATACACTTGACGCACCACTAAAGCTCACATACATACTCATGATGCACCATTACAACCTAGGTATACTTGCAAAAGTTGCAAAAAATAAAAAGTTGCAAGGAATTCGTTGAAATTGATGGGCTATTGGAGTTTTTCCAACTTATCCACCTGCTATAGCCTGTCACCCAATCAAATAACCATCCTTTTGGCATATAAAAGGAGGTGTTGTGGTCTCATTTCAAATCTAAGAATAAGAATAGTGAAACTCTATCCGATTTCACTTCCCGTCCTTGCCCAATATATTGTTGCCTTTTGTGAGAATTGCCTCAGAATTCCCTCATTAGCCCCTTCTTCCTCCATTTAACCCATTCACTTCCCAAGAAGAGATCATAAGTTTGAGAGGAGAAGTTCATATAAGGTTCACTTGGAGCTTGGTGAAGAGGATCCCARACCAGGTTCACAGAATGGTAGCCGACTTAGATTGTAAAGGTATAATCTTTGTGTTATTAATAAAAGAATTACATTTTCCTGTCCCAAATGATGGTGACTTGAATACTTTTATTGATTTATGTTTGAAATTATAACATCTAACCCTAACTTGTATATGGAATATCATTCTTGTCGTTCTCTGTTTGTCAATATTTGGATTCAGGTAGGCCCTGGGAGGAGGCATGCAGTAAGTGGAACTTCCAAGCGTGAGCAAGTCATCACCAGACATGGGATTAGAGGTATAGTTACCCGATCTCCTTTTTATTTTCTTTCTTCATATGAGTTTTGGTATGTTTGGGGTAGTATAGAGAATTAATTTACTTTTAGACAGTTAATCGATCTGCCTACATTCTGAACCCCGGTGTAGTAAAATGGGGGTTTTTCCCACTAGCATAAGGAGGGATACTTGTTAGAGTTCAATTTACTTGTCTTTTTGAGTTTCTTGTGTTTACTTTTGAAAGGATTTTAAGAAAGTTTTTGAATTATAAATCTTCCTTCTTGGTTTCTTGAGTGATTCCCTGTGATTCGCATTGGGTTAAGGATCTGTTTTAGTCTTGTTTTAATGTTCTTTTTACCCCTTTCACTTGCTTTGAAAAAAGAGAAAAAAGATTTATTTCAGTTTTTTTGTTTAAAGCAATTTAAAAAAAAAAAAGATTTTCTTTTTAGTTTGGTAAAGTAGTTAGAGTTGGTTATTTGCTAAAAAGGAAAAAGAGTTTGTTTTTTTTAAGTTCTTTACTAATTGCTTGAAACATAAGTAGCTTGTAGTCAAGCGAAAATTCATTTTAGGTCTTCTTTTCAAGATCTTGAAAAAGTTAGTTAAAAAAAAGTTGGTTACAAAGAGTTAGTTGTAAAACTTTGCTTTTGATTAGAAGTAATTTTGCTTTCAAGTTTCGTTTTTCTCCTCTTTTTCGTCTCTTATAACATCACTATTTTCATTGCCATATTCCATGAGTAAATCAAGCCATTAAAAAGAACGCTAAATCTAAAATTAACTAGACTTTAAATGTTTGTAGGGTCAACCAACTAGTTTAGGGTTAGGGCCTTGAATTAGGTTGGAGAGGAAACTCTTCAAGGCCGTTAAAAAAACATTGGAGTCAACGTTAGGGAGAGTTAAAGTCCAATATCGTAAAATTTAGTCAGGACCCCCCTTTAACACAGGGGCTAAACACAAGGTCGTGTGAGGAAAGTAAACAGAGATAACCCCTCCAAATCCGGACTGAACGTAGTGGGGATCACATATTGAGGATCTGTCTTGGGAATACTGCCGACTGCATTTTCCTACAGAGCTTCGTGGACCTCGAATCTGTTCGAGATCCCCTATTGTCTTCTAGACCATTTTCTCTCGATACCCTTGATAGGTTTCAGACTTGTTATCCTGCTCATTGCAATCCGCCCGACTGTCAACTGTACCCGCCTGGTGACTGACTACGAGTTGGCAAATTTAGTTGCCCATTTTCTAGGGACTTAAACGGGTGACTACGTGGGTATACCACGGTACCTAGGGAAAACATCATATCACACTTCATAGAGCATACCCAGAGGGTGATTCCATGTTTGAGTTTCACTTACACTGGTTAGTTTCTCTAGTGTCAATTGGTGTAACTGTCCTTCCTACTAGATAGTTATCTGCTTGATTTTCCTTTAGGAATTTTTAGTGTGTGCTCTATGCTCCCTAGTTTTCCATAGTGAGTTAGTCAGTCATTGCTTTGGGTCTCTGAATTAAGGTGGTAGACCTCCCACTTTGTCGGTTGTGAGGAATTTTTGGTCTTTCGCTTAGAAACATGGAGCTGCCTCTTTATAGGTGTTGTTTTTTATAACACCGGTTCCCCGAAGTTAGCATGAAACTTTTATGGATTTGAATGATCCCGCAAGGGGAGAAACTGTGCATAAGATATTCATGGAAAAATTTATTGAAGATACCAACCAAGGAACCCCTTCACAAGGGGATTCTTGTTATTTTCCTTTCTTCAGAAACGTCGGTGTCCCTTTGATGGCCACTTTGTACATTCCTGGGTTGAATGTGGGACTACTGGTTTGGTTGGGTACCATTCCAAATGTCTCGAATGCTATTGAGGACAGTTAAAAACATTATGTCATGGGAATCATGTTGATTTTCCTTCATTAGCAAAGTCTTCTCCTCCTCCTTCTGCCTTCCCTGGTGAAAGTACAGTTACTAGTAACCGAAAGTCTAAACAAAATAGAAAGAGGAAGAATAGGAAGAATAAATCACCAACCTCTGCTAGTCATGTTGGAGATAGGTCATCAACCTCTGCAAGTCATGTTGAATACCAACACCCAGCCTCTGCAGGTCATGCTGGGGGCATGAACCTAGCCCTTGTAAGTCATACTGGAGTTCAACGACTAACCTATGCAAGTCATGTTGGAGAGGTGCAACCAATCACTGCTAGTCATGCCGGGGGCACATATTTTGTTGAGAAACCTAGATGGATAGGATGTAAGCCTAAGTTCCCTTGTAATATTTGCAAGGGAGATCACCTTACT
>JASDQU010106886.1:13070-26183 GCA_032191745.1 Picea mariana | reverse complement strand
AGTTATCTACCTGCTCATCTAGATCCTCTTGTCTTTTTTCGACAAGCCATCGAAGACCTCAGGGTAGTGATTTATGCACTCCCATTATACTTCTACTTGACTTTTGAAGATCTTGAAGTTGTTGCTCGAGCTATTAAGACCTCATCTCTAGCCATCGGGCGTTGTTGGCTTCTGGAATATGGATACTATATTTATATATATTTGATTTTGATATGTAGATACGTTGTGTATTTCTTGTGGCTACAATTTATATAGTTATATGACATGGATCTGTAGTGTATTTGATTGGAAACCATGATTTATTTCATCCAGAGCATGGGTATGCCCACCTCAGAGAGACAATTGTTATTTTGCAGATGACACCTCCCAAACTCTGGTCCTGGG
Organism: Picea mariana; assembly: GCA_032191745.1. Classification (NCBI taxonomy): domain Eukaryota; kingdom Viridiplantae; phylum Streptophyta; class Pinopsida; order Pinales; family Pinaceae; genus Picea; species Picea mariana. The sequence continues at coordinate 25,799 of JASDQU010106886.1, read as the reverse complement.
ATCACTCAATTTCGTACATTGGTGAAGATATTGTAATGTATTTTGGCCATCGATTGCTCTTCTGACCTCACACATTAGGGGGCATATTTTATAACCCTAAATTTCTCTACACATGCATACATGGCCTTGGCCCTCTTACTTGCATTTTTTTCCAAAGCACTGTTGAGCTGCTCTTCTTAAAAAAACAATTTTTAGAAGATGTACATGATCTGCACCATTACTTCCCGCATACATATGCTTGCTGCACCACTACAACTTGCGTAAATATGCATGCTGCACCATTATCTGCGTATACTTGCAAAAGTTGCAAAAAATAAAAAGTTGCAAAGAATTCATTGAAATTGATGGGCTATTGGAGGTTTTCCAACTAATCCACCTACTATAGCCCATCACCCAACCAAATAAACCTCCTTTTGGCATATAAAAGGAGGTGTTGGGGTCTCATTTCAAATATAAGCATAAGAACAGTGAAAATCTGCCCGATTTCACTTCCCCTCCTTGCCCAAGATATTGCTGCCTTTTGTGAGAATTGCCTCAACATTCCCTCATTAGCCCCTTGTTTCTCCATTTAAACCATTCACTTCACAAGAAGAGATCAGAAGGTTGATAGGAGAATTTCATATAAGGTGCACTTAGAGCTTGGTGAAAAGGAGCCCAGACCAGGTTCACAAAATGATAGCTGACTTAGATTGTAAAGGTATAATCTTTGTGTTATTAATAAAATAATTACATTTTCCTATCCCAAATGATGGTGTCTTGAATACTTTTATTGATTTATGTTTGAGATTCTAACATCGAACCCTAACTTTTATATGTAATAACATGCTTATTATTCTCTTTTTGTCAATATTTGGATGCAAGTTAGCCCCGGGAGGAGGCGTGCAGTCAGTGGAACTTCCAAGCGCAAGGAGGTCATCACCAAACGTGGGATTAGAGGTATAGTTACCCGATATTGTTTTTCTTTTCTTTATTCATATGAGTTTTGGTATGTTTGGGGTAGTATATAGAATTATTTGACTTTTAGATGGTTAATCGATCTACCTACATTCTGAACCCTAGTGTAGTAAAAGGGGGGTTTTTCCCATCAACAAAAGGAGGGATACTCATTCACTAATGGGTTTTAAGGATATCATCATATCAAGATCGCGCCATAAGATAGACAAAAGACGATATTTACGATAGAATGGGGAATCATCTTCACACAGTGATGCCGTTTGGATTAAAGAATGCACCTACTGTGTTTTCTAGAGTGGTTGTTACGGCCTTCAAGGAATTTATTCATAAGTTTATTGAAGTGTATTTGGATGACTGGAATGCATTTACCTTCTTGAAAGATCATATAGGAAATCTAAGTTTGATTCTTGATATATGTATACAATATCAGAACTCATTAAATATGAAGAAGTGCATTTTCTGCGCACCTTTTGGGATTTTGTTGGGTCATTTGGTATGAAAGCAAGGTTTGTTGGTTGATCCTGCAAAGATAACTATGATTGTTAATTTTCCACCACCAACATCAGTAAAACAATTGAGAACAACATTGGTTCATACAAGAAGTTTATTAAAGGCTATGAACAAATTACATCTCCGATGGAGAAATTGTTAAAGATAGAAGCTAAGTTTTAGTGGAATGAAGAATGCTAGTAGGGTCTAGATGTGTTGAAGTAGAAGTAAGTAACTGTGCCCTGTTGGCGTTACTTCACACACACCTGGGATTTATTTTTCCTAAGGTTTTTCCTTGTTTATTAGTCATTATTGCTCATTTATCCAGTCTCCTATTTTTTAGGAGAGAATGTTCCACCTGGAAAATATTCTCTTTAGTTGACACTTCAGTTTGACTAGTTGAGTTGAGTCTAGATGTTGCATTGGTTTTATCACCATGAAACATTGGGATCATCAAAATGATAATGCACACTTGCTTTGGGATCATCACCATACTGGCACATTACCCTTGATTCCTTGTTCTACTGCTCACTACACTCTATTTGGTCAATTAACTGAAGACTGGTTGACTAGTTAACTCAACTAGGTGGCACTTCACTCTTGTAACTGCCTGAGAGACTAGACTAGGTGGCATTTCACTCCCATAACTGTTGGTGTGTGTCTAAATCACTCTAGACCACCACTATGGCACATTTGTTCTCCTCTAGTGCGCATTCATTGAGTTATACATAGTATATCATTTGCAAATTATTCATTATTCATTACGGTTAATGAGAATTCTTCTATTCTTTCTCTCCTTCTTCTTCTTTCTCAATATATCTATGAAAATGTGTGTAGTATTTTCTAGATAGATCTATTCTGTGGAGGTTCAAAACATTTACATGGTATTAGAGCCGACGGACTGCTAAGCAAAATCTACAACAATTTTTTTTGCAGGTACAAAAGATTGAAGACAACAAAAAGATGGAATTCCAAAAAGAATTCATTCTTACACCTTAAAAATAATTTGCATGGAAGGAGAAAATACTCATTCATCTCCGAACCAGAGGATTGCACAGGTTAAACTTGAATACAGACACAAAACTGACGTCATCCATAGAAAAATACAAGTACTTAAATCTAATGGATGAAGCATTCATAACAATTTGCAGTCTTATTTCTCCCGATCTCCTTTTTCACATATCTTCCTGTAAGACTCCCAATGAAGACTATACCACCTTGGAAGGGCTCTTTAGAAAACAGGATGAGATGAGGGGACACATAATGGAGGTGGAATTTCTCACATTGGATCCAAAAATCTTCGACAATATCCAAGATTTCTTTACAAAATTCAAGGATTTACTGTCACAACTCAATGTTTGCGGGGTTGATAAATTTGAGGAGAAACAAATGGTTCTCACGATTCTCTCCAAAATTGGTCCTGAATTCTTTGTGTTCGTGTCAAAATTCCATTCAATTAAATTCACCTCTGGAGCCACTTGTAAGATGCCTTCTCTTGAGAAATTTATCAAATCCCTGACCCAAGAGAAAACCAAGCTCATCAACATGGGAAAAATCAAAGGCCCAAAGGCGCATGCACTTACTATGAAAGATGGCAGCCATCAATATCAGAAATATAAATATAAAGACAAAAGGAAAGCTCATGCACATCCAAAAAAGGAAGGGTACTCAAAACCCTTCACTAATACCTTCGGATCCAAAGGGGGAATGGGAAAAAAATGGGAGAAATGCACGTACTGTCACAAAGGATTCCATCCAGAATCCGCATGCATGAAAAAAAAAATAGATATAATGTCTCAAATACTTCAGAAAAATAACCTTGGATATCGCATCCTCGAGGGTGCCAAGAAGAAGAAGCTATAAGATCAGAATCCCAAGAAAGGAAACTCTAGCCATGCCTTGATTTCCATCAACTCCTCTCCTGATGCTTGGATCGTAGATTCATGAGCATCACATCACATGGATGCCTCAAAAGTAGTCTATTCTTCATTGGATGCATGCAAAGGTCCTCTTATTCTGATGGGGGACAACTCTTCATTCGAAGTCATCGGTAAAGGAAGGATTGAACTCACCAACGGAAGCTTCAAGAATGTGCTGCACGTTCCCAAACTTTTTGTCAACCTTCTCTCCATGTATCAGATGAAAAATTTCGGCACTGGAAAGAAAGTCATAATCACACCAAATTTTGTGGACATATATGATATGAAAACCAACTCCAGGGTTTCTACCAGTGAGGTAAATCACCAGTCTAGATTGTATACATTTTTTGAATTCACCAGTCTAGATTGTATACATTTTTTGAATTCATTGAATGTGATTCTTCTTTACTGCTTACTCATGATGATGAAAGTATTAGGATATGGCATGAAAGGTTTGGACATTTGAATTTCAGATACATGCAACAACTTAGCAATAAAATATTAGTTGATGGTCTACTTGACATCCATTTCTCCAAGGGAGCATGTGAGGGACGTGTTCTCGGAAAACACCCTCAAGAGAAATTCGACAAAGGAAAGTCTCAGAGAGCTTCCACACCTTTAGATCTGATCCAAAGTGACCTTATGGGTCCTTTTCCGCATCCATCTATCAACAAAGAAAGGTCTGTTCTCATTTTTGTTGATGATTTCTCACGTTTTACATGGATTTACTTTCTCAGGAAAAAATCTGAGGTCTTTCAAGACCTCAAAGATTTCAAAGCCCTGGTTGAGACATAGTCCAGAAAGAAAATCAAAGTCCTTCGAATGGATAATGGGGGAGAGTATGTCAATCATGAGATCCATAATATTTTCCATGAGGCATGTATTCAGTTGCAACACACAGTTCCCTATACTCCGCAACAAAATGAAGTTGCTGAGTGGAAAAAATAGAGCTCTAAAGGAGATGGCATCTTGCATGCTGCATGCAAAGTCACTACCATAGAGACTATGGGATGAAGCACTTAATTGTGCAGCATACATCCAAAACATATCTCCCCATAGATATGTCAAGGATAAGACCCCCTACGAGGCTTGGAGAAACCTCAAACTGAAAATGACCCACTTTCATATTTTCGGTTCACGTGCATGGGCCCAGATTCCCTCTGAGAAGAGGAAGGTGGTGCAAACCCCACCCCCTTCCCTCTAGAATTTTGGGGCTACATGACCTCCTGGTCTAGGATCATTCAATTCACTGAACCAAATGGTTTGTCGGGCTCCTGATGGAACCAGTTAACTTGACACATGCCCTTTGTCTTCTCGGTGCAGGCTATGTGGCACCCGCAGACCCTCTCCTTCTTAAAGTCAACATATGGTAGTGATTTGTGCTAGGCTTCCTCCTTGATATGACCATAGACTTCGACCATGGGACAACTTCCCTTGTGCCTCTGTACTTCAGAGATTTTGTGAGTTTCTTACTCCCTTTTCCCCGATTCCCGAATCGAGGAATTCCCCGGGACCCGATCTATGGTACACGTTCCTCTCGCGACCAACAACTGTGATCAATTCATGAGCTCAGACTTCGCGAGTCCTCTCTTCTCCCAAATCTATCCTTCCTGAATTGTGAATCAGTGAAGTGCCGATCCCAACTCCACGTGTCCTACCCTAATGGATGACCAATATTACTTCGACTCTCAACTCTTTGGGTATTCTCTTCTTGACTTTTTTTTCGAAGGGTTCTTCCTCCAAACTGCATATATCTCTGCCACTTGTCTTCTGAATCCAATGGTCCAGAATCACTTCACGCCTCATGACTTCTCAAAGATATTTGTTTTCTCTTGGCAAACCTCCCAAAGTTCCTTCTCCCAAACCTCTCGATCTTCTGCCACCTGTCTCCGACGATGGATGATTTCACTGTCTTCGGGACTTTGGTGAGTCCTATTTCTTTATTTTGAGACTTAGACGATTCTCAAAATTCTCCTGCACTCCTTGCAGATTTCTGTGCAAACTCTTTTGCAACTTTTCTCGGCTCAAAAACCTTCAAATTTAACCATTCCATTGTGAACTTCCTCGTGCCCTCCTTGCAGTTTCTTGCTCTTCCTCCTAATCTTGTAAGATGGACTTACAGTATCTTTGGCACACTCCTTGCACTCAACTTCGTTCTTTGATGACTTCTCCCTTAGCTTGCAGAAGGGTTTAAGGCATCTCCTTTGCTTTGTCAATGCACTCTTGTAAAGCCTTCCTTCTTCAGAATGTTCAGTAATTCTGGGATTCTCTTAAGGATTCCAACACTTCTAACAATGTTGCTCTTGTACACTCTCGTACTTGCTCTATTCCCTCCTGGAAGGGTGTTTCAGAGTGTTCAGTAACTCTGAGCTGTACTTACTCCTACACAGTCTTTCTTTCCAAGGTACTTAACCACCTTGAAATTTCCTCCCGAGTCTGTGAATTGACCTGGTATGCCCTCCTGGAAGTTTCTCTTCTGACTCCACTGAGTTCAGACACGCACTCCTTGCATCATCTCACAATGCTTCCTCACTCTGTCATGCACTCCTTGCACTTAGCCTAGATAACCAGACCTAATCCAACACACTCACGGATAGAAAAATGTATCTCTATACCTACAGATGATTTATAACATTCATCTACAATTCAAATGCATGTAAATGATATTCATAACACAACATCCATTACACAAAAATTGATAACAGGAAAAACTGCCATTTTCTATTAATGGTGGAATATCAAATTACAATAGTGGAGTTCGAGCTACAATTGAGTCTCAAATCTACGTGCTTATCTCCTGGATAACTCTACCTTAGCTAACCTACAACAACTTATACCAAAAACCCTCTACTGGGAAATAATACAAAGATTTATACAAGAGGGGCTCGACGAGCTTCCCTTGCAAGCTAAGCTAGTGGTGTCAAATCACCATTCAAAACTCCTGTCTAATGGGAAAATTACAATGATGGAAATATGCTCCAAATCGGATGCAGATCCCTCCTACTGTCAACCACTTAATGGAGACCTTATCTCTAGCTTGTGCAAATGCACAACTTGGCTCTTCCATCTTGTCATCATTAAATGCCTGGATAATGCTTTAGATTCTCAAGGCAAAATGAGAGGGCAATGCCTCTCCCTTTCTTGAATGTGCACCATACGAGTTAATTAACTTGCATGTGCTGAGGTGGAGCGATGCTCCTACATCATACTCCACAGCTATGAAAATCATGAGCTCCTGCTCATGAGCTTTTCAACATTGCTGAAATCCTCCTGGATCCCAAACATTTTCCTAGAGCTATCTCTCTTGCACTTAGCTACTCATAACATTTTTAGAACTACAAAAAGGCCTAAACATGGGTAAACCCATGGGATGACATCCCATAACCCATTACATAAACCTTAATGAACTCCATGCTAGGTCCACAAATAAGTGAGATCCCACAATCTCAACTCCACCTGGGTGCTCCATCTTCGACCACTGCGTCGAAGTCCCAAAAGTGGTCAATACCAACCGATGTTTCCTCAAAACTTGGTCGAGGGCCAAAATGCCCCCAACACTCACTTGTGACTTGTCTTGAGTCACTCAGATCTGGACAGTGCTACTTCGAAGGCCTAGAGCTTGGCTCGAGCTACCTTGACTTGTTTCTTCTCCTAAGCTTCCTTCTCAATGAACTCTTATATCTTTTTCTCTATAATAGGCGCTTCTAGGCACTATTCCACTGCCGCAACCACTTGGTCTAGCTGTGAAAATTGTCCTTCAATCTCTTCAAACAATGCGCAGGCTTCCTCCGACACTGATTGTAGCCTCTGTGTGACCTCCATGACTCTGCCCTGGATGGTAGTAATCTGCTGCTAGGCCGCATGCTGTTCTTGTGATCTCTTCATCCTTTCTACCATAGTGAGTAACTTCATCTGCACTTGTATTGTCAGTGCCTATTGCTAAGCCTCCTATAGTTGCACTTCCAACTTCCTAATTTCTGGGTCTTTCGTGAGGCGTTTGTAGGTTTGCACACTTTTTTCACTTAGCTGCTTGCATTCTAAGTCGAGGACCTTGATCCTTCCAACTGCGCTCTTAGAGGCTTCCTCCCTCTGATCGCACACTTCCTGTGGGGTGCTTGGTACTGCTTGAAGCTCTAAATCTATTACCCTTGCTTAAAGCTGTTGAATGGTCTCAACGAGCTTCATCACTTGGACCTCAACGACCTCATGTTTCTTCCGTGCTAAGCTTGGCACATAGTGAAGTGCTTTTCTCACCACTTCCTTGATTGCAGTTTTCTCTACGAGCAGCTGGTCCTTTTCCCTCTGTATCTTCTCCTTGTCTTCCTTGAGCATCGCCCATAACTCATCCTTCTCATTTTCATAAGTGGTCACACAGTACCACACAACTCATGGTTGCTCCAAGATTTCTTCTTTCTCTTTCTTCAGGGCTTCTATAACATGATCTTTTTCTTCTTGGAATCACTGAAGTTGAGCCTCTATTGCATCCACAAGTCATCAAAGTTGGGCTGGTTCATCCCCCAGCTCTACAGTCTTTTATGAGGAAGGCACAACAGATACTGCGCAACTCAATTGAATGGCTCGTTGAATTTTCTGCAGTTCCTTCTCAACTCTTACATACATCTCCTCCTGCTTTGTGCCATATCTCTAAAATATGTCCCCATATGCATCTTCCATCACTCCGTAGACTAGGATTATATCATCTTCTGTGAGGGTGGCCTCCATCTGAGGATTACTGGTGCGGGTTTTCTTTCTTGCTGAGGGTTTCTGTGGAGAAACCTTCCTCTTCTTTGATGTTTCGACCTCAGTAGGGGGATCCTTCGGCGGTGTAACTTCGCCTTCTCCTTGTTTTTCTCCTTCTTCCCCTCCTCCTTTTTTATCTACTTTGTCTCCTCCTCCTCCCGTAGGAGAGTCAGGACCACTTTCCTCCGAGGCACTGTCCTCCTCATCAGTCTCTATGTTTTTCACTTCCTCCTTTTTCTTTTTCTTCTTCACACTGGTCTATCTGTCATGCTTGACTCGGGTGACCAAGGGACTTCCTATGATGTCAGGGTCAGATATTTCTGCATCATCAACTGGTATGAAAAACTCTATCAGCCATTCCTTGGTGATCTCCTCCATATCTTCATCGGTCAGCTTATAGTAGGACTTTAATTTCTCCTTGCTCTCATCCCAACGAACAATGATATAAATGAAGTGCTGATCTATGTGGAACTTAGCTAATGGTCTGTACTGGTGAAATGTTCACGGAGTCATGCATGAGAAAGACTTAATAACAACCTTTAGCTACTGATAATAGGCATGGAACAATACATTCGACTGCCACTGATTTGACATGTCATTCGTGTACCATAGAGTAGAGAACTTCATGGCCAATGGCTCCAGAGTTTCAATCTCCAAGAAGGAAGCTCCTTCTGACATTTTCCAAGTGACAAATGATATCAACACCAACAACTAGCTGGAATGAACTCATATCCTTGATCCTACGCTTCGCGATAGTACTATTCGATCTCGTTGATGAGGTATCTTACCAAATTCATTTGCATCCCCTCCACGCATTTTCCTACGAGGTCTACCGTGAACCCGATGACCTCCATGGGATGGTTCTTTCTGATGATCTTTCTAGCTATAACTTGGCAAGCTAGGTGCATTGCGCCATCCTGGATAGAGGCTACCTTGTAGCCTCACTTTCCCTTCTCAACTTCACCATATGCCTCCTTAATGTGCTATGCCAAGGAGTAATCTGAAGTCTTCCCTGGGTAGAACTGATGAGGGTCGGGTCCCTACATGCTCAGTCCTGTGATCAGGTGGATCAATGCTAGATCCACAATAATGTGCCTGTCGATCCACAAGTATCCTTCATGATAACACGATAAGAGGAGTTTAGCACAAGCGTTAACCTCCTGATGTCAGCCGAAGTGAGGGATCATCATCACGTTCAGTATCGTGGACTGTGCAAGCTCCTTAATCCATTGCTTGGAGACTATGTGAGGCTTCTTCCCAATCATCTTCATCAAATATCTATGAGGTGTGAGCATCGTGTAGTTCTTTCTGTCGCCAAGGTTGAAATCACTATTCTTCAAGGCTCAGATTTGTCCCAACTGGCTTCCTTCTACGCGTATACCCTTTGGAATGTACATGGTGATCAATGTATACTCAAAATCCCATGGAATACTATCGTGGTTAACTGCGTGAGCCAAAGGCAAAATGTAATCGGGTAAGATCGACAAGATCTGCTTCGTGTTAGCCAGATCGTCGCGATGCTTACTTCACTTCTTAGTAGCAGGGTTAGTTCGGCCCGAACGTCATCCAATCGAGGGGGAATCTTGCAGTCCCCTAGTTGACGATGCTTTTACTCCCTCAGACATAGCTTTATCAGCCATAAACTTCTTCAAAACTTCTTTGATGAATTTCTCTAGCTCGGTGCACTCGGTTGACATTCTCGCTGTTAAAAAATAAGTCGGGGTAGGTAAGTGAATAACAAGGTAAAAAATAGATGGCGAGGTATGATAGCACAATTCAACACATACAATAAATTCTTTGTTAGATCAGATAATCGTGGGTGGAAAAAAGTGGCCCGAATGCAGCGTCCGACGGGTTAAATAAGCAAGTGTCGTAACAGATTCCTCCAACGGGTAGGAATGCCTCAATCAATATGAATCAGTCCGTTAGGGCATGGTCTCAATGTCCTAGATGCGGTCTAGTCACCCATAAATGCATTTCCTAGCCATTCAGAGCATCGCTCTAATGGTTAGGGAACCTCCAATGGTCATATAGCTTCACTGGGGCGAAGTCCCATTCTGCGTGGTTCTATTGTTCCGACGAGGTTTAGAGCTTGCAAGCCTGCCTCCTGCGAAGTCTTCTCTGGAACTTCCTGTAGTTTTTCTAACTTGGATTTTTTCTTACTGAGCTTCCTTGCCTTCTTTCCTCTATTGTGAGTCTCTGAATTCCTCTTTCCATTCTTATTCTTATCTTCTCTTATCGTAGTAGCTTCGCGCTGCTAATGAGATTTCAAAGGGTTCAAAGGTAATACCTCTTTTCTTATCACTTTATGGGTGGATTACTTTCTTCTTGCAAGGATAAGTCCTTCACACCTTCTTGCGTGCTTTCAAATTCGACATCTAATTCTCTTTCATTCTACTACTTCGATTCAACTTCTCGTTATTCTATCAGCCGATCTATTCTTCTAGCTATGAAATCGCTTAGTTCTTGCTTTTTCTTTTCTGTAGCCTCTTCATTTGCTTTCCTTATTTTCTGATCCTTCTCAATCCAAGTCATTCCTTAGTAAATATTCCACATAGGGTTATCATCTTTCCTCTGAATAAGCCTATCCTTCCTAGTGAAGGTACCACAATAGGCTTTCCCAAAATTTCCCAAGTGCTTTCTGTCATAATATTCACTGGTGTCTCTTCATCCAAGACACAGTCTATGTCGAAGTCTCCTATTCTTGTACTTATGCACTATTTTTCTTTCAAGATATCCGATAAAATGACATCCTTGTGATCATCCACTACTTGTTTTAATCATAATAACATAGTGTGAACTTTCTCTAACATGCTCTTATTCTCTTGACTCATATTCATTTGTTCTACTTTAGCAATCATTCTTGGGCAATCCTCAACTTCATGACCAACAATTTTACCACAAAGAGAAATAGGACCTACACCAGGGAATTCCTTAGCAAGATGTCCCGGTCTTCTTCAGTTATAACATAGTGTTAATCCTCTCTTTCTCTTATGCATTCCCCAACCTCTCCTGTACTGCGCACTGGGATCACAGTGCTGGAATTGCAATCTGCAAAAAATATTTCTAGGTTCCTGCATCCACTTATTAGTCCAAAAATCCTTTCTATGCATAGGAATAACATATCTTTCTCTATTTCTATTAGTGTTATTCAGATCAACTCTTTCTTATAACTATACCCTATCTTTCAGACTAGGAAAAAATCTATCAAACATACCAAGATTCATACTTTCGAAACAAAAAAATTCTACTTATCTTACTCTTACCAAATCATAAAGATTTACCTCTTTAAATATCTTACCTCTTTTCTTCAGACTGGGTTTCTTTCTTAGAATAGAGATTTGCAATTCAAGTAGAATACTACGCACTACAACAACAGATATATGCACAAAGATTCCCTTTTCTTTCAGTTCCCAGTAATCACAGTTTCAGGCCCCAACAACAGAACCATTTGTTGGCACAGGGGTAGACCCAAGGTTCAACACTTCAACAATGCACCAACAAAATCCTAACTACTGGCCCTTTTGGCAACACCTACGAAGCAGATGCAGTCTCACCCAAGGTAGAGGCAGGGGGGGTTACAAGACTCAAGTGTCTATAACCAAGATGGGACATAGATATGTGATTATAACACTTCACAGAGTACTTAGGAGGAACACACATTAGTTCATTAGTTTTATTCACATCATAGATCAAACCCTAAGTACAGATCAACGCAGTAACAATGAAAAAATATACATCGCACTTAGCAACATAAGTTAAATCTATCACATTCAACATAGACGAAGCACTGAGCATTTATAGATCTATCTATGATTCATAACATTCAATGCACTAAGAAAATCCACAACAAAAACATTATGACACAAAGAAAACCATCAGCACAAGATTTACGTGGTTCACCCCAGTGTGGGGCTTCATCCACCAACAACTTCTTCTTCTTTATTAATCTTCTTCAATCTCTTACATTTGTCTGCTCCTGTGTACTAAGCCACAGAGCCAAGCTTCACACTGGACATGTGATATACACACTGCACACTAGATCCATCTTCCCCAAAATTAGGTCAAGGCACATAGCCAACTCCTCTATCAAGCACAAAGCCTTACATACATGTTCTATTGCACAAATAAACTCAGAACTACTTTCCTCTTGCACTTGGCTACTGACTTAGCACATAGATACTTACACTACTTACTTCTACATTACATTCCTTCTTATTTATACTTTTACCAAAGGCCTAAACATGGGTAAACCCATGGGCCGACATCCCATAACCCATTACATAAACCCTAATGATCCCCATGCTAGGTCCACAAGACCGCAAAATAAGTGAGATCCCGCGATTTCATCTCTGCCTGGGCACTGCATCTTCGACCGCTGCGTCGAGGTCCCAAAAGTGGTCAATCCCAACCAATGTTTCCTCAAAACTTGGTCGAGGGCCAACACTACCCTCTAGCCAACCACTTCCAAACAATCCATTTAGCCATCTTCTTCAAAGGCCATTCATACCTCCAATGCACCTTTGCCTCCTGCTGTATTTTGAATGCTAGCTTCTCCATTTGTGCTCTGATTTCATTGATCTCCTTTTCCATCTCCACTTTGATTTTCTGCGGGCAAACTCTCCCT
>JASDQU010106885.1:91803-115278 GCA_032191745.1 Picea mariana | reverse complement strand
AAATACATCATCCATCAGCCTCATGAAATTCGTCGGTGCATTTGTTAAGCCAAAGGGCATGACCAACCATTCAAAGAGACCTTATTTAGATTTGAAAGTTGTCTTCAATACATCAGTTGCCTTGATGGAAACCTGGTGGTAGCCATATTTTAGGTCAATATTGTTGAAGAAATTTTCCCCCTTGAGGTCATCAATTTGGGGAATCAGGTATCGATTCTTGAGTGTGATTTTGTTTAATTCTCTCTAATCAATGTAGAGTCACCAAGTCTTGTATTTCTCCTGCACTAGTACAATCAGGCTTCTGCAAGGGTAGAATTTGGGTCTAATGTGCCCCCTTTGAATTAGTTATTGGATATGATGCTTGATTTCATCATTTTCCATCAGTGAGCGATGATATATTGGTCCATTAGATAGAGGTGCATTGGGGATTATATAAATTGGATGCTTGAATTGGTAGTGCATCAGTACCATGGTGGGTTAGGAGAATATGTCTATGTACTCTTACACGATCCCTTCCACTTGCTTCTGCTGCAAAGAGATGATTTATGTAGAGGCCACAGATGTGTAAGCGATCTTATGCTTACTATGAGCACAAATCACAAAGAAGAAAAACTTCCCAGTCTGTGAAATGACCTTATTGCATTGCTTAATAGAGATCAAAGAAATAGTGGTAGGTGGTGCTACCTCTGGTATCCTGTATAATTTTCTACCCGAGGTAATAATAACACTGTGGTGTCTAGACTCATAAAAATCACGTCGCTTCCAAAAATATGGTTGTCCTAAAAGAACATCATAAAATTCAAGGGGAGAAATATCACAAAATAACTCATCTTTGAAGGGCTTGATGTCGTAGGAAAGAAAAAACTTTTGGTTGATGCAGATATCTCTTCCTTGGTGAAGCCAACCCATGGTGTATGGCTGCGAGTGTGGTGTCATCAGGAGGTCTAGCTACTTGACAACCTCTGCTGAGATCAGGTTATTTTGAATTTTTCTATCGACAATGAAATAAAGTGGAGCCGCCTTTACCCACATGTAAGAGTGAAAGAGGCATTCCCCTTCCTTTGGTTCTTCTCGTTCCCTTGGATGGATTTTGGTGGTAGTGATAATGGCACTAGTTTCAACATCGATAATCCGCTTCCCTCCTATTGGATTTGATTCAGAGTCAGAATCTTCCTCTGACTCGAAAGATTTCAGCTCAACTACCTGTGACTTCTTGGAGTGACATTCTCCGGTGTTGTGCCAAGGTATTTTATGGTATTCACACCATTTTCCCGTGTCCTTCTTTGACTTCTCATTACCCTTCTTGTGTTGCGGCTTGGACTGGTTTTCCTCAGAGTGGGCATATTTTCTATGTCCCTTTTGTGGTGGGTTGGGGCCACCTTTTCCCTGCTTTTACTATGAGGAGTTTGTAGCTCCAAACTCTAGGCTCTTCTACTTAAATTTTTGCTCGATCTTGACAACATATCTATAAGTTGTACCCAATGATGCGATTTCCAGAAACTCCATTTCTTTTTTAATGTATCTATGTAGAAACCTACAGTATTTTAGCACCAGATGTCGTTTAGAGTCTTTTATACCCAATTTGGTGCGTAGGGTATGGAAAATATTGGTGAAATCAGGTACTCTTTGGTCCCTTTCCTGACGTAGGGTGTTCCATCTTGTGTATTGGTCCTTGTATCTTCCAACATGGTAGTATTGATATTTAATTTCATCCCTGAAGGAATTCCACGTGGGGGCGACCGCAAATATTGCATGTTCCTCTATGGCCCTTTTATCAGAGTACGTATCCCACTAGTCCTTAACCTGGGGTATTATGGGACTTATCAGTAAATGAAGACATAAATAGATCTCCCTAGATCTAGAACAAAAGAAAATAGGATATGATGGTTTCCCTAAGCTCTAATCATTGAGTTTACTATCAAACAAGAGATGGACAACATACCATTTAAATATCGCTTCCTCTTGTCATTGTTGTCCTAGCTCCACTCTAGTGGTCCTGTGATATTGGATCTGCAAGGGAACACAAGCCAACCAAAGTGAAAGCAATGTAGCACACTCAAAGAGAACCTATGTATGTGATAAAGGAATCATACAATAAAACGAGATAAGTTTTATGGGAAAGAAACATATCACTATATTATATTAAAGTGAAAGTGGAGATTACAACCAAATCCTTGATGTTGCAAGGTCCCCATACGATGACTCTTCGCTCCAACACACACACTTTCTCCAATATTGAATGAAGAAGATCCACAATGACTTGATAAACTGAAATAAATCTCTCAAGAATGATCCAATGCAGAATTCTCCATACAATCTTAGCCAATTCAACCTTCATTAACCTTAGCCTTTTCCATGAGAAATCCCTCTTTATATAGGGGAAGGAGAGATGGTTTGAAGAGATTAGGATGATCCCACCAAATTAGAGAAGCGAGTAGGATCTCGACCATATGGATGCCACCTCATATTTTAGAAGATCCCCTTCTAGAACTTTCATGAAGTTCGACCATCTCTTAGCCTTTTGACATCATTAAACCCTAGATTTAGATCATCATGCAGATACATCGCAAACCAATTTTAGGGCAGAGTGCGATGACCAAGCATTTTCGCACCTTGATTATGGTTTAGCCTACAACGAACTTCCTTAATAAGTTTTTTTAGAAGAGAAAGCTAGTCACCTTTCTCATGAATACAGGCTCTTTTGGGAACATGAAGACATGTTTGTCAATGGATCATTAAGATGACCAAAATAATGTGTATTAGAATGCCCCCCAAAGTATGAGGTTGGAGCTCGTGATAATCGAAATACTTTTTAGAATGTTTGTGTGTCGGAAACAAAAAGCACATCAGTCGAGAACCTGCAAACAATCAAGAATTAACATAATAATATACCATTGTCCAAGGTGGGAATTCCCATACTCAAATTCCAAAAAATAAAATGATTCATAGACACTAAATAAACACCATGGATCCATGTCATCATGAATTGGAATAGCCACCTAGAAGACATTGTGGATCTATGCTTTAAAGACTTCAAATTTAGACATAGCCACGAGTCATATAAAGCGAATCTATGTGTCAATACAAATCATGAATACTTCGTCGCAGCCTGGACCAGAAAGGTATGAACCAGGGTCTTCATTCTCATCACCCCTAAGTATGAATCTAACCATGCGATTACAGGTGTTGAATTCGAACATGGTAGAAACCACTTGATTATCGGTCAATGAAGAGAACTGTTAACAAGTGCGAGGGAAATCACCATTGATGTCAATGACTCCCAAGGTACCCTAGTACAATCCAACGAGTGTGAATAAAGGATTTGAAGTCAAAAACTCAAGGGAATCTTCCAATCAGGGGCCAATGATGTGAACCCACCGTTGAAAGTGAAGAAACTTGCCATTGATGCATGTAGGCTATAAGGTACTGAATGATTTCTAAGTCTTGTTCCTGGATAATGAGATGAAGTCAAAAGGAAAATACTCGTCATAGGAAGGCCTTGATGTATTCCCTATCAGTGACATGAAATGAGTAACAGATTTGAGATAGATCAGAGTATAAAGTGAATCAAAACTGACACAGGAAAGGTCGACATGGTAGAAAATTTATAACTACAGATGGTCGACTCAATAGGAGGCTCATCAAGGTTAGACTTCTCTTGAACATATGAATGACACGAAAATGGTCTTGGCAGCATCGACTCAAGGAGGACCCAAAATATGGACATGCGGATAGTCAAACGAGAGACGAATGGATTTCCTAACCCAGATTCAAATGACAAAGGGGGGTGTCATGTTCAAGAGTGACTATTACTGCCACTAACACAGATACAAAGATGCATTTCTTTCCCAAATTTTCTCCCACCATTTTTGGTGAGTATCTCTTTATTTTTACGCAAGCTTGAGGAGGATACCATATGCTTGTTGATGTAAGCTCATCCTTCAGACGAGTCCCTCGGAGTATGTTTAACGAACCCTAAGAAGGAGTTGTTCGGTCCCATATGGGTCTTTCGATGTTTGTTTAACAAGTCCAAAGAGAGAAAACTTGGGAGTTTTTCATGTTTAGAGAGTCTGAAAAACACTGAAAGAGGACTCCACAAGTTCATTTTTCATAAGTTAATCTAATGAGACTGAAAAATTGATAATCTACCACCCATCAAATGTTTTCTTCAAATACTTTTATGAGCGTGAAAAGAACAATGTCGCTCAAAATTATTTTCATTTTTACGGATCTTGAAAAGAAATTAAAGGATACTCCATAGATTTCATTTTTCGTGTTACCATTACGAGTACGAAAAAACAACAAAAATATACTCAGCTACATTCTCATTGATTTATGGGCATGATAAAGAGCAAAAACTAAGCTCGGAGATTTTTATGAAAAACTCTAAAAGGATTTGTACATACAAGAAATGTATAAAAGCAGACCCAAAAGATGTATCCTTGTTCAAAATTCCACTCCTAGATTTCTCACCTGTGAAAAATCAAACACTTGTAATACCATTAGAAGTCTAGGGTTTAGGTGAAATACATAAAATAATATAAAAAATGAAATAGAAAAGTAAAAAGTTAATAAAATTGGGTAAAAACTTCATTTTACCATTTCATTATTACTCCACCAAAACTTTGTTCCAAAATGCCCTTTTTACCTCAAACTTCCACTACGGATTGTAGGAGGCACGGTTGATCATTTGGTGAATGGTCTCCTTAGGGCAGGTAATTTTCATCTCCTTCAACTTTTCATTGATTCATTTTTTCTTTTCATTGGTTATAAATGGCCTTTTGGGTTGAATTTCCAAGGGTACCCACGCATGGAGGTCGTCGCAGGCTCTCTATATTATGCCCTGCGATGACCCAAGGTCTTCACAGTTGGCCTTAAGGCTAGACTACGACATATCTGCACTGTACAAATATCCTATCCTGTGACATGCACAATTCAAAAAATGTTTCAAGATATATTTTTCAATAAAAAGTTTCCAGAGATAAGATGAAGGTGCTAATCCCTCTTTTATGTTCCATTTCAGGTTTTCTATGGTAAGGATGTTGGAATGGCGAGAGAGAGAGAATGAGGATGATGATTACTTTGTCGGGAATGACTTGGGAATGGTAAATTACCTCCGGTAGTGTGGACTACTAAAATTCTTCAAGATCCAGGGCATGAGGGCCCAGTTTAGGTTGCTCGAATACTTAGTTCACATGTGGGATGTGGACCAGTAGGTATTTTGTGTGGGGGATCACATTATTGCGATAGATATCAAGGATATATACTTCTTGACCAGGTTGTCTCACTGAGGGGATCGAGTTACATTGACATGTAGTAGGGGAGGTGGTGAGCCTATGATCCATTATATCAGTGCACATTGCATGCCCAGTACTCAGAAGCATAGCGACAAAGTCACTATAAGAGATGTCCATGACTTACCTTTACAGACTATCCTCTACACCATCGTGTGCATGGCAGGGAGTGCATCTCCCCATATGGCTCTTCAAAGCTATTTCTACTATGCATTGGAATGTTTGGATCCCCAAGTTTTCAACTAGAGTGACAGGGTTCTCAGAAGCATGAAAAAGAAATTGAACAAATGTAGGAGAGGTGACCTAAAACAGTTCGGATACGGGTCGATTTTGGTGTCCTTCTTTCTAGAGAGGGTTCCAAACTTATTCCTATAGGTAGAGTGGGGTATACCTGCCCCACAAGATCCAAGAATGAAGAGGTGGGTTGACCTCATGCCATAGAATGTGATTGGTCCTATCATCAACTATAATGATGTTTTCTTTGATTGGTTGAGGACCCAGATGCTTATGGTAGATGACTGCACATATGTCAGCTTAGACTTTCGAGGTGATCCAGAATTGGTTCTTCTCGAAGGTTCTCAATGGGGGAACATAGGTAAGAAGTACATTTTGTTTTTATAATGTTTTTTGTGATTTTGTTTAATATTAAATGTTTTTATGTTCTTTATCCGATGACTAATCAAAAATCTCTTTGATGATGCAGACATGGGACCTCATCGACCTCCAGGTTCATCCCCCATCTAGAGGCAAGGGGAGAGAGTCGAGGTAGCAGGATTAGCCGCTACTGATTACGAGGCTATATAATAGAACTTAGAGGGGCTGACGATGTACGTCCTAGATGCCTCTATTGAGGATATCCCGAGGCGTTATCAATGCCACACAGTGGGTGTATCTGCTTCCATCGGTCGACTTCTCCACAAAGTAGCAGAGTCAATCGCATGTTATAGAGAACAACATCCTTGATCTTGATTATATATTTGTATATGAAGCCATGTGCTTCACATTTTTGATATTTTGGTCTTCGGACAAAAACACTTTTTGTAAAATTTTTATTGTTATATATATATATATATATATATAAGGTTTCTACTAGCTTACTTATTGTATATACAAAGTGTGATTGGATTTTATAAATTTCTCAAATGTTTGTCTAACAAATAATTAGCCAATGCATTTGTTAATGTATTTAGACATCTAGTAATGTGTTGATATTCAATGTAATCAAAATGATGTTCCAAGAGGCGAATTCGTAAATATACCCTTAATAACGTAGGGCTTCGAATGGAGTAGACGTTACTCAACTGTAGGACTAATAAATATGAATCGAGGCATACAATAAGATGATGAATTCCAAGAGACAACATCGATCAATAATTCTATGACTGCACTGTATTCCACGATATTGTTAGTTGCTCAACCAAGGCAAACACCGTGTAGACTAACCAATTCATCCGTAGGTGCGTAAATTGCCCAAGCAACAGATGCTAAGTTCTGAGTACTTCGACTAGCGCCATCAACGAAGCCAATGTAGGGTAGGGAAGACACCGACATCTGGAAACCAAGCACATCGCAAGGTAAGCAGATGAAGGTCGAAACCAAACAACGGAAAATCACATAAGAGTATGATACACTAAACAAGAACTCATGCAAAAATGACTTAAGCATAGTACTTCTTTAAGTAAATCCCATTTTAGGGCTCACTCAAAGGGATTCCATCATAATCGACTAGCTCATAAGCTCCCTTCTCCAACACATGTTTGAAAATGTAAGGACCTCACCACATAGCCTTGAATTTACCAGCCGCTAACAAATCACGATCATGCTTGTAGAGGAGAACTAGATTACATTCAGAAGAAAAAAGTAGCTTGACATGCTTATCATATTGGGATTTAACACATTCCTTCCGAGTTTCAATAAATAGGGCGGCATCACGATGAGTTTCGTCTAATTGCATCAAATACAAAAGATGTTATTCTTCAGCAGAGGTATTGGGGAGAAGTTCAACGACCAGTTTCAAAGATGGTATTTCACATTCAATCAATAGGATAGCCTCGATACCATAAACTCACTGGAAAGGTGTAAATCCCATGTCAAACTTGACAGATGTCTGATAGGCCCATAATGCTGAGAACAACATCATGTGCCAGGTTGTCTTATGAATTCCTATCATCCGTCGAAGCATAGTAGTGAGAACTTTGTTGATTTCTTCAACTTGGACATTGGCCTGTGGGTAATAGGGGGTTGATTTTTCATGGTGAAGACCCAACTTTTCAGTAAGTTCGAACATCATGAAATTCTAAAAATGACTACCATGATCAGTAACAATAGCTTGAAGGATACCAAATCGAGTAATGATATTATTGAATATGAACAATGCTGTAGTTTTCTCGGTGTTATCAAATTTAGGCATCGCCTTAGCCCATTTAGTGAAATAATCCACAGCTACAATGATGTATCCATGCCCCCCCAACTGAGTGAGGGTTACATGTCATGAAGTCAATGCCCCATTTGGAAAATGGACCAACATAAACTACAGGATGTAAAGAAGCAGGATGAGATCTTATCTTGTTATTATAAGTTTGGCAAGCATGGCATTTCTGAACAGTAGTGATGCAATCCTTAAATAAAGAAGGCCAAAAATAACCCGCTCGTAAGATATTTTGGGCAGTGGCATACCCAGACATATGACCACCACATGCTCTGGAGTGATAGTCATTCAAAGATTTCTTGGCTTTGTCATAAGTGAGACATTGTCGAAAAATAGAATCAACACCGCGGCGGTAAAGAGTATCACCTAGAATGGTGTATTGGCGGTATTTATATCGTATACGAAGACGATTTGTACTAGATAGATCGTGTCGAAAAGTTTGAGTCTGGAGATAGATAATGATATATTTGTACCATATGTCATCAGAACTGATCAAAAAAGGGGATTCATCAGGTAAGGAATCCTTTGCCACATTTTCTGTCTTAGGGGAGGGAAGGTCACATATCAGTTCAACGAAAACCAAAGATTTCTTAGACTTAGCACATTCGAACTCTAAGTCAAACTCCTGGAGAATCACTATCCATTTGGAGTAATTTCCCCCTAGCAATTGTCATGTAAGGATATGTTGCATAGGGTTGCAATTGGAAATAACAGTGGTTTTGTGTAATAGGACATAATGACGAAAACGTTGGACAACTTGAACAAATGCCAAGGCCAATTTCTCCACATGTAGGTATTTGGTCTCGGTAGTGGTGAGACTCCGACTCAAATAGTATATCACATGTTCTTCAGGTGAATAATCCTCTTGGACTAAGACCATGGCAATGGTGGAGTCCGAAGAACTAAGTAGAGGAAGTAATCATGGCTATAGTCAGGGGGAAATAGTAATGGTGTATGGGTTAAGGTAAGTTTCAAAGCTTCGAAGGCTTTGTTTGAAATATCGTCCCATACGAAATCGTAACCTTTCTTAAGTATCCAAGTGAATCATTTCGTGAGTTCAGCGTAATTGGGGATGAAATGACATAAAAAAAATTCCTTCCCTTGCAAACTCTGGAGTTGGCGTAAAGTGTAAGGCGAAGGTAGATTAAGGATAGCCTCAACCTTCAAAGGGTCTACTCCAATCCCATGTATCGACACAATAAAACCAAGTAGTCGACCGGACTCCACACAAAAAACATATTTTTGTGGGTTTAAGTGGATACAGTAATAACAACAACGTACGAAAATGAGCCTTAAATGTGTCGGGTGATCTTGGCGACACATAGAATGCGCCGGTAGATTATCAAGATAGGGTTGCATAATGTGCTTAATATCATGGAAAGCACAAGAGATAGCATGCTGAAAAGTTAGGCCAACATTCTTGAGACCAAAGGGTAATTTCGAGTAGGCAAAGGTTCCCCAAGGGAAAATAAAAGCGTTCTTGTGTTGGTCTGTGGGTAAAATATTAATTTGATTATAACCAAAGAAACCATCCATCAAAGAGAAGATTTCGTTGTAGGCACAATTGTCAACGATCTAGTCGACGAAAGGGGTTGGGTAATTGTCCTTAGGATAAGATTTATTTATGTCCTTATAATCTACATAGATGCAGATGGTACATTGCTTCTTATTTACCAGAACGAGATTGGAAACCCAATCAATCAAAGTCATGGGATAGATAAAGCCACCTTTAAAAAGTTTTCCAACTTCAAGCTTGATAGTAGTAGCTTTGTGTGGGTGTACTAGTTGAAGTCTTTGCCGAATGGGTTTAGCATCCGGGTATGTCTTAATCTCATGTACGATGACATCAAGAATGATACATAGCATCTCTTCGTATCTCCAGGTGAAAACATCATGGAATTCTTGGAAAAGGGCTTTATATTCGTGGACCTCGTTGGTAGAACATGAGGCTCCAATATGAACATTCTCCACAAATATGCATTTAATATATTTGTCGAGAGGGATGGTAGGTGAAATTTTTCTTAAGTTCCCTTCGTACAATACATTATGTGGTGACTCAGGAACTGAATAAATAACCACAATGGTTGACAGAGTCAAAATCCGTTGGTAGCTCTCTATGGTATCATGTTCTAGGAAGAGAATGGATCAATGATGTCCATTGTCCCAGGGGGTGTCTTCCATAGACATGAATGACATGATCATATCATTAGTAGGAAAGATCACATGAAATGAACCAGGAGATGAATCATAGAGAGAAGGAGGGGAAGGGGTGGCCGATTGAATAGCTTGGTAAGAGGATTCGATTGAATTTAAAGGCATCTTGTCGCTATAACGAGAGTAATCACCAGGACTAGGTACCATCCATGGGTCATATGACTTAGGGGGTTCATGAACGATGGTGGATATCATGTTAATACAGGCAACAAAAGGAGGGGGAATATCAAGTGGTGGGAATGGAAATGTACCCATCAAAGTTGAATCTTTCAAGAGACCCACTCCGACATTCTCGTAACCAGGGGGTTTCTTCGAGATAAAGGGAACGTTTCTGTTACGAGAATCAGAATTAAAGAAAGCCCGTTGGTCAACAATAATGAACTTTCCTTGATGTGGGAAATGTACCACATGGAAAAGGGTAGACACAACTGCATGCATGGAATGAATCCAGCTATGGCCAAGTAAAAGGTTATAATCAAGAGGTGCATTGAAGACCTCAACCTCAACATTGACCGATTTACCTTCCAGCGTAATAGACAATGATGGAAGAACACTGTAGTATTTAAATATTGTACCATTGAAGGCCTTAAGTGTATTGTGTGATTCAGTGAGGGTAGGAGAGCCAATGGATTTCCAACAAGTAACAAAGATAACGCAAGTTGAGGCTCCTTCGTCAATAACAGTTCTACAGATATTATTATTTTCAACAACAACTTGGATCTAAAATAATAATTGAGAAGGAAGCCTTAGAATGTGATCTTCCAATTCAAAGATTATGAGATTAGTATCCGTGGGATCAATTCCACTGATGGCCTTTAACAGTTCCTTCCGTTGAGTTGGGAAAATTTGAAGGGCTTCGAGAGATGACATCGCAGAGGGTGCTTGTGTAAGATCTTCTACAATACTATATTTTTGTGCAGCATGGGAGTGAGAGTTAAACATAGTCTTTCGAACAACACCCTTGGGAGGAGGGCGAAAGAATGTATTGAGACCCGGTCGTTCGATATGAAGAGGACCATTGGGAGGTGAAGTTGGGGGAGAAGGTTGAACCAATGAAGGTGGTATATCATCAACTTTCTCTTTCAACGGAGAGTAATCTTTGGCTCGAATTGCGACTACAACTTTGTTCTTTATAGAGTCACTAGTACACATAAGGACATAGGATGAAGTAGAAGGGGTAGCTTGGACATGAATGAACAGTTGGTATTGTTGTTGATAAGGAAAGGTTGTGACAAGACGATAGGTTTAGAAGGATTCCTAGTCCCTTGGAGGAACTTAGTAATCTCGACTCATCTGGGACAATATTTCGTGTAATGATCATCACCACAAATAAGGCATGGGTAATGAGGCTTACATTTGTCTTTCTCATCAGCAGTTTGTGTTTTGGCTTTATTAGATTGTGGATTATTATTCTTGTCCTCCTTATTCTTACCCTTTCCTTTCTTTTTATTGGGATTTCTCCCGGAAGGCGTGGATTGAACATAATTAACTTCAATAATATTACCAGTGGAAGGAGTAGTAGTAGGCATACTTTGTGCATTGGAATCATTAGGTTTTGGATTGGTGTGACTGGCATGTGAAGACTGGGTCACAACATGAAAGGTGTCAATCACACCATCAACAAAATGAGAGGTTGCTCGAGGTTTTGGGGTAGGGTTTGTGGAAGGATGAGGAGCGTTAGGGATCAAATTGTAAAGGGTGCTTGTTTGCGAATAAATGAAATCAAGATAGTGAGCACGACTAATCATCTTCTCTTCAATGAAAACACCACCCATGGAGACATCACGAGCAATAGGTCCAATGAATGATTTGGTAAACCACTCAGCTAATAGTTGATTAGGAAGATGAACATTGATTAAACGTCTTCTTCTCCTCCACTCATGAATGTGATCAGAGATATGGGTGGACGAGGATTGCTTCAAAGAACTCAAAATTTTATTTCATGTCTCGTATCAAATTGGTAACTGGTAATGTGTCAGAAAGGCCATGGCTAGGGTGTTAAAGTCATTGAAGAAACCTCGAGGTAACTCAACGTACCATTTTTTTTCCGAAACCCGTGAGAGTTCATTGGAAAAGTCATAGTCTGATGGAGTCATCCATCAAGGAGTTGGATGAACACCACAGATGAAAAATCATAACATGATTATTAGGATATTTTCCTACTCGACCATCAAATTTAGGAATGTCAGATGGTAACTTGGCCGGTATGATGGGCCAACAAGGAGAATGTAATATAGGATCATTCAAAATCCTAGACAGATCGGGTAAATCCAAAGTGGCCAGGAAAGAAAATTTTCGGTTCACTTGTGGAAACTAGTAATTTTGAGGGGGAAGCCCTATAGGTATACCAGTAGGACCATAAGCATTCTGCAAATAATTATATATTCCTGACAGATTCGGTTGCGGAGGATTTGGAGGCATCTAGCCCATAGGGTTGGGTTGATTATATATGTTCCCTTAGAAAGGAACACTATACTAAACGTTCTGACCCCAAGGGGGATTTAAATAACCTGGATACGGTTAACTAAGGTTAGGGGGTACAAAAGAGTTAACTTGAGGATGTTTCCCCCCAGACGGTTGTGGATTTCCTTGGAAAGGAAGGTTCCAAAGTTAAGATTGTGATTCAGGCGCATTTTGTCCATAAAGTGGGTTATGGAATCCAACCTGAGGTTTCCCCCGAAGTTGAGGTTGTGCCCCAATCTGAGGTTGACCCCCAAATTGAAGTTTCCCCCAGCTTAAGGTTGAACTCCAACAAGAATCTGTAAACCATAAGTGAACGAATGATTGGTGCCTCCAACTGGATTGGAGTCACTAGGTCTAGATCCTTGAAGTAAAGGTGGAGGAGGAACATAAGGCCCCCCAGAGAGAACTTGGGTAGGTGAGGGAACAAAACCAGCAGCAACATTGTACCTAGGAGGAACAAAGAGTCTAGAACCTCTAGATGGAACCTGGGTAGGGATAGCAACATAAGTATTCAGGGCTCGATACCCAGGAGGTAGTGATGGATTTGGTCTATATGGAAGTGGTGTTCCAATTGGATATTGGGTAACAACCAGATTTTCGGTAGAATTTGTGGTAGCTCAAGGGGCCATAAAATCGTCCATCTAGAGAGGAAGGATCAAGTGAGAACCAATCAATATTTGGTCTGAAACAGTGGTGACATTACTGATAGTACCAGTAAAATGGTATAAAGGTATCATATAGGTAACAGATGTCTCAGGCACTTGTGATGCCATAGGTCGATCATGACTCACTCCTAGGTTACCATATAGATCATGTACTTTCAAAGGGATAGAATCAAAACCAAAAGTTCCAATAGTGTGATCCGGGGTCATAAATGATTCACTTTGAAAAAGTGGATCCTCTATTCCAGATCTTGCATTAGGTCCAGTAGGTACTTTAGTATTATCAACAAGAACAATTTCTCTAGATGAATTCACCTGGGGTATACGTGGATTTCATGAAACACTCGATTTTGGATTGACAGGGAGGCATAACACCTCTAAGGAGTCTGAAACAATTCTAAATCCTTCCAAGGAGTGTGTGCTTCCAAATTCAGAAGCAACTCTGTGGTCGACTACTCCCTCTGGAGAACCTTCTGGTGAATTAGGAAGAAATGGTTGGTAGATTTCTAGATCTTCCAGGGGTATCCCTTACATCCTACATGAACAACGAAAGCCAATGTTGGCTGGACTGAGTAAAGAACAGAAAAAATATATGGCCAACTAGATAAAACAAGCAACACTCACTAATAAAATCTAGGAATCAAACTAAACAAACAAACCTTCTTATTTCAAAGTCACTAGTTGGTGATGAAATCCAACGCCGTGAAATCAAGACAAGAAGGGGCTGAGATAAGAGAGTATAAAAGTTACATTGATGACCTACTTAACATACTTACACCCAGGTGCAATCTCCCACACATAATCATGGGTATACCCTCCAAGGATCCCTAGTGATTTTGGCCAACATCGATTCTAGGTACTGTGAATACTTTCCCCTCCACAGTCACCTTGTGTAAATACCCTAAATATATAGGCTACTAAGGTTACCAACTACAACAGTGATTCATGTTAAGTTTTAATCTATTATTAAAGTTCTTTTCATTTCAATAGATAACAATAACATAAGATAGGATCACTAATAAATATGCAATCACAAGAGACACATCATTTATCTTGGGAAACCCTCATGGGGGAGAAAACCTAGCAAAAAATTCCTTATTATAGATAGCCAATACATTGACAAGAGATAACTCAAACAAACACAGAAAGTCCTCTCCCAAGAATGCACCTCTCTCTCTCTCTCTCTCTCTCTCCCTCTCTCTTCTCCAACTACAGCTCTGAAACTTATCTCTCAATGAAAAAGTGAGTGTGTGTCTAAGTGAGGCGCTAGCCTCCTTATTTATACAATTCTGGCACGTGTGGAAGTGTCTCTTCACTGGCAGGGCTGACTTTTCACTCTAGGTGGTTATAACCACCTTTAATATATTATGGGGCCAACTTCTTATTCTTCCAATTACAATTATGTTTTGACCAATCCGCAAAACGGGATTTGGTCTTTTATAATAGCTGACATGATCAATCCACAATAGGGGATTGATCTAATGAATAATTCCACAATAATAATTAGAATACACTTTGCATTTACATTATTTCAACACTCCCCCTTAACAAGAAGGGTATTCTATAACGACATCAGGCGAGAGAGAGGACATCATCATCAACAACATCAGGTGGGTGAGAGGACAACATCATCAATATCATATTGGAACACTGACTAGCTTATCCATAAATCATTAGAAGTTTTTCTCATCGGCATCATCGTCATTCTAAATGGAATGAAATCATCATTTGCATCAATATGAATTAGTATAAAACTAATACATCATCATCATAGGATGAGGCTGGTCACATCATCACAGCACTAGGCTGGCTCATCATCACAGCATGAGGCTGGCACACTATACAACAATTAAGCTGGAATCACAATGTTGGACTGGCTTTACGTCACAACTATCAAGCTGGAAGCATAATACTCGTCTTTCTTTTCGTCACAACAATCAAGCTGGAAGCACAATACTAGAATAGCTTTACGTCACAACTATCAAGCTAGAAGCACAATACTCATCTTGCTTTTCGTCACAACAATCAAGCTGGAAGCACAATACTGAATAGGATTTATGTCACAACTATCAAGCTAGAAGCACAGTACACATCTTGCGTTTCGTCACAACAATAGAGCTAGAAGCACAATAATCGTCTTGATTTTCATCACAACTATAGAGCTAGAAGCAAGGTACTAGACTGGCTTTATGTAACGACAATTAAGATGGAAGTATAGTGCTAGACATATCTCAACACAACAACTAGATTGGATTTACGTCACAACGGTTAAAATGGAAGCACAATACTAGGTATATCTCATCACAACACTATACTGGCTTTACATCACAACAATGAGGTTGGAAGCATAGTACTAGATATATCTCAACACAACACTATATTGGCTTTACGTCACAACAATGAGGATGGACCCACGGTACTAGATATATCTCAACACAACACTACTCCCCCTTTCGAGGGAGGTCCTTTTGGACTATACCAAGCTTATCTCGAAAGTGCTCAAACTTTACATGAGATAGAGGCTTGGTCAACAAATTGGAAACCTATTCATCTGTGCTAACATATTGGAGCTTTATGGCTCCTCTCTGCACCATGTCATGGATGTATTGATATCAGATCTCTATGTGCTTAGACTTGTCATGAAATACAAGATTCTCTATCATCTTTATGTAGCTCTGGTTGTCACATAGGATCGTGATTTCTTCCATCTCTAGGTCAAATAGACCAGTCAATAACTTACGAAGCCATATAGCTTCGCAGCTGGCAGAACACGCAACATTGTATTCTTCTTCTGCTATACTGAGGGCAATGATGGATTACTTCCTACTTTGCCATGAGATCATGGTTGATCTCAAACTGAAACAACATCTTGAAGTTCTCTTCCTGTCAGAGAAAAATTCCAGCCCAATCTGAATCAGTGTACCCACTCAGTGTGAAATGATGATCTCCATCATAGCTGGGACCACAATATAATGTACCCTTAAGGTACCTCATCACATGTTTTGCAACAAATAAGTGAACATGTCTGGTTTCTACCAAAAACTAACTCAAGGTGTTCATGACAAAACATATATCTTGTCTAGTGTTCGTCAGGTACATCAGCAATCCAATGATCTTTCTATATAGCATGGCATCAATCAGTTCTGACGAAGTGTCGAACAGTAGCTTCAGCTTCACTTCCATGGGTGTAATCATGGACTTGCACTCCAACATGTTGAAAATGTTCGGGATTTCGACTGCATACATCCCTTGGTTAAGGAAGATTCTCTCTGGACTCTGCCATACCTCAAGACCTAAGAAATAATGCATTATGCTAAGGTATTTCATCTCAAATTCTAAATCAAGCTTCTTCTTACATTCAGTGATGAAATTTTCTTCTCCAGTTAAGAATAAGTCATCCACATATAGCAACAATATCACCGACTCATCGTTCATAACCTTGAAGTAGAGGTTAGAATCATCTTTACTCTTGGTAAAGCCCAAGATCATCAGAAAACTATCTATGCTGCCATACCAATCTCTAGGAGCTTTCTTTAGTCTGTATAGAGCCTTCTTTAGCTTGCAGACATGAGTCTTTCTATCTTAAACTTCAAATCCTTGAGGTTTCTCTATATACATTTCTTCTTCAATGACACCATTTAGGAGAGTTTTCTTTACGTCCATTTGGTGCAACTTCCAGTTCATCTTAGCTGCAAGGGCTATGATGGTTCTGATCGAAGTGTATCTAGCGACATGAGAGAATGTCTCTTCATAGTCAATGCCTTATTTTTGAGAAAATCCACGAGCGACAAATCTTTCTTTATGCTTCTCAATACTTTCGTCAGCAACATGTTTTATTTTGAAGAGCCATTTGGAAGATACCCCATCCTTACTCTTCGGTCTGGGAACTATTTCCCATACATCATTCTTTATTATGGATTGCCATTCCTCTATCATGGCATCTATCCATTCTTTCTTTTGAATGGCTTCTTCAAAGAAGGTAGGCTCCTTTTCTAGGAGATCACACATCAAATCCATATAGCTAGAGAATGGATTAGGTTTCTTCACCTGTCTCGTGGTTCCTTCAGGAACACCATACTTCTCTCCATCTTGAATAAGATCTCTAGCCCAATATGGCTTTCTTTTATGGGAGATTGTCATCTGAGGGGGTTCTTGAAATTCTACGATATCATGATCTTATAGAATTTTTTCATCAGGAGAAGTTACAACTTTCCTCACTAGTTTTATAGCTCTAGGAACCTCCCTCACCGATTCTGCAACTCTGGGAGCTACAGGTTCCTCTTCATATACTTCTTCAATATGACATCTTCTCGATTTATTGAGTGCTACATCTTAATAAAAGGTCACATCCCTGTTGATATCAATTTGATGGTGACCTGGTATATAAATCCTGAAGGCCTTGGAGACCGCACAGTATCCCACAAATATTTCCTTGTTTCCTAAGGGTTCCATCTTGTTTCTCTTTTCTTTTGGAATGTGTATAATTACTAGGCAGACAAATATTTTTAGATGGCTTACCTCTGGCTTCTTTCTGGTGAACATCTCTTTCAAGGTCTTAAACCCAAGTGGACTATGGGACAATCGGTTTTGTACATATATGGTTGTCATTGTTGCTTCTACCCATAATCAAATTAGAAGATATTGATCATGGATCATGGTCTTCATTGCTTCCATTATCGTTCTATTATTTCTTTCTGCCACACCGTTTTGTTGAGTATTGTAGGGAGTGGTGAGATCCCTCTTGATCCAGACATCTTTGCAGAATTTCACAAACTCTTTTGAGGTGTATTCTCCTCCATTATTTGACCTGAGTATATTGATCTTTCTTTCAGAAAGATTCTCTATCAAGGCTTTGAATTCCCTGAATTTACTAAATAGTTCATCTTTTGATTTCAAAAAGTACACACAGGTCTTACGAGAATAATCATCAATAAAGGATATATAGTATACATACCCACTAATGGAGGATGATGGCATTGGGCCACACACATCTGAATGAATAAGTTCTAGGGCTCCTTCTGGTTTGTTGTCTCTCTTCGAAAAATGGTTCTTGACGTTCTTCCCTTGTGCACATCCATTGCACACGCCTTCATGGTCAACCTTGATTTCTGGTAGACCTGTAACTGCTTTGCATATGTATGGTAGTGACTTGTAGTTGATGTGGGATAATATTCTATGCCAAATTTCACATGGATTCTCATTGGCGTGGGTAATAGTTGCTTCTGGTTGACCCTTTAGTTTATACAAGCCACCTTCTTCTTTTCCAATGACGAATGCTTCTTTCAGGGTTTCTCCTTTAGCCCACATAAGGAATTCTCCATCTATAAAGGAAACTCTGAAGCCTTTCTTTTCTATATCTAAAATGGAGAGTAGGTTCTTTGTCAAACCTGGTACATAGAGTATGCCCTTCATCTTCATTGAATTCCCTGAATTAAGCTTGTAGTTTGATTATCCTACTCCCTTGATGGGATATTGATAATCATCTCCAAGTGTCACAATCTAAGAAAAAATATTTTCTAAAATGCAAGAGAGAATATCTCTTTGACCTGTCATGTGCTTGGAGGCACCACTATCAATGATCCAGGTGTCCTCTCCAGGTGTTACCGATCCTGAGAGGGCCGAGATTAAGACATAGTCTTTAATTTGTTCTCTTAACATCTTTGCGGGTGGGTCTTCATCTTAAACTACATGGGCATGGTGCCTCTTATTTTTATTCTTGTATTCTTCTCATCTAGCTAGAAAATATCTTGCAATATGTCCAATCTTGTCACAATGGTAGCATTGGATAGATGAGTAATCTCTTTCCTTTCGTTGTCCTTTCTTCTGGAATATCTTTGGATGAGATTCTTTATGACTGAATTTTTTTTGGGGGTGAGACTCTTTATGAATTTCTTTATGGAAGTAAGACTTATTTCTTCCTCCTTTAGTGTGAGTATCTAGGGATTGATCTTCATCTCTTTCTAGTAAAGCCTCTTGGTTAGCTACTCTTGTTTCTTCTTGAATACATTTTTCCCATAAACCATCAAATTTTAGTTTCTTCGTTCTAGCACAAATCATTTGGATGAATGCATCCCAAAGTATTGTGAGACCATTAAGGGTCATCATTATAAGTTTGTATTCGTCTATAGTATCTCTGATCGCTTCTAGTTGTTCTTTGAATTGGGATATTCTGGAGAAATATTCTTGGATTGATTCTCCTTTCTGCATCCTTGTATTCTTGAGCCGAGTTCTTAGATTCATCTTCCGGTTTATGTTATTTCCTTCATATAGTATTCTTAGGGCATCAAACCTTTCTTTCAGAGTCTTATTCGATGAAACATAATGGATCAAGTGATACTTGATAGAATCTGCAATGATTATTTTGGCCCTTATCGTGTCCTTTTGATGCTTTGCTTTGTCTGCAGCATCGTTGGGTTCCGGCACTTCTTCTTTGACAAATCTTGCTGGGTCATTCTCTTCAAGAATGATTCCAATCCTATACTGCCAGGAACAAAATTTTTTCACACCTTCCAGCTTGTCAATAATCTTAGTGCTTGCAGACATCTTTTACCTGGAGCTAGGAAAATGACCAAAAAATTAAAATGCTCAAAATCAAATTATAAACTTACTAGGAGGTGCACTTGGCTGAGGCGAGTAGCCTGGTGTGTTTGGATTTGAGAAAATCCAACTTTTACCCATCCAAACTTGATCTGTGGATTTTTGGACTAGTTTTCTGGTACCTCTGGTACTCTGGTACTCTTGTTTTCTGGTACTTCTGGTACTTTGTGAAACTAGAGTTTCACTTTCCAGGAGATCTAGCCATTGAAAATTTGCGCTAAGGATGCCAAAGTGATCCTTGAGGAAGGGAACACTTTTCTAGATGGTTTTAGGGCTGAAATACTTCATCAACAAAAATCCCTAATTTGCATGTACGACAACAGTGATGTTTTTCACTTTCTCTTGTGAAAGATGCTCTCTTCAGCTTAGCTCTGACACCATGTTAAGGTTTAAGCTATTATTAAAGTTCTTTTCATTTCAATAGATAACAATATCATAAGATAGGATCACTGAGAAATACACAATCATAAGAGACACATCATTTATCCTAGGAAACCCTCATGGGGGAGAAAACCCAGCAAAAAATTCCTTATTATAGATAGCCAATACAATACCAAGAGATAACTCAAACAAATATATAAACTCCTCTCCCAAGAATGCACCTCTCTCTCTCTCTCTCTCTCTCTTCTCCAACCGCAACTTTGAAACTTGTTTCTCAATGAACAAGTGAGTGTGTGTCTAAGTGAGGCACTATCCTCCGTATTTATACAATTCTGGCATGTGTGGAAGTGTCTCTTCACTGGTAGGGCTGACTTCTTAATATGGGTGGTTATAACCACCTTTAATATATTCTAGGGCCTCTTTAATATATTATGGGGCTGACTTCTTATTCTGCCAATTACAATTATGTTTTGACCAATCCGCAAAAGGGGATTTGGCCTTTTACAATAGACGACGTGATCAATCCACAATAGGGGATTGATATAATGAATAATTTGACAATAATAATTAGAATACACTTTGCAGTTACATTATTTCAACAATTCATGGGGAAACAGTCGACAGTCTGATACACGAGCAAAGGTAGGGTATCTAGCCTTAAATCAACTTGAAAGGCTTCCACTCATCATTGTGGGTATACCTTCAAGTGACCCCCATAATACACACAATCTCTACACCAAGACCAACAAATAAGGGTGAGTAACTCTGCTAGTCTTAATGTGACCTCAGGTTTGACCCTTGTGTCAGAAGGGCTTCCCGTGACAAAATGTAGAAATTGGATTTGAACTCTCCCTATCACAAGATACAATTGTGTGTTTTGATGCTTTGGAGAGTGTGCCTCACAACCTATTCCAAAGCGCTATCCTAGCTAATGTTGGTGAAAAAGATCCCTAGAAAATAAAAGTTACTAATTAAATTTTAGATTTACGTTGTGTTTTAGAGGTTGTTGTTTACTCAAAAAGGGAGATGGAAGTAAAACTATTGATGTTATGACCTTAAACCAATAAAATCCAAAGAGAGACAAATGTGCAATTTTCAATTCAATGAACTCTAGTTATAGTAGGGAGAAGGTATTCTTTTGAGGTACAACAAACTACTAATTACAATTTCTTTATTTTGAATGAACACAATTCCAAATAATCATGAACTACAAATTTTCCAATTACTTCTCTTTGCAAATGTTTCGAATGTAAAAATTTTCTTATAAGAGATTACTAAAAAGAATAAATGAATTCAATTCTTCCTTTCTAAGACAAAATCAGAGATGTGATAATGAAAGGAAAATGCAATCCAAGAAAATCGAGACACTCTCAACACCATTCCCAAATCAAATTCACAATTTAGACAAAAACGAAAAAGACAAGAAAAACTCTTGACATAAGCAAGAAAAAGTGTTTCTTAATCAACAAACAATTTGAAAAACAAAATAAATCCAAAACTCAAAACAAACCAAAGACCCTTTTTCAAACAAGAACCCAGATGAAGATCCGAGATTATATCCTTGTGACAATGAGTATGAGAAAAAACTTGCAAAATGCAAAGAAAGACTTTCAATAACTAAAAACCAATCAGAAGTAAGCTCCAAAATCAAGAATCAATCAAACATGGGAATAGGAAGTTCACCACAGGCTTCTAAGACAAATCTGGGTGGTAAAATACAAAATGAATCACTCCATCAAAACCTATAGGAGTCATCGCAGGTTGGGTATGGGACACAATGCGACGAGCAATGGTTGTCACAGACCACTAGCATAGCAAAGTGCAACATTGTCACACTAGATTGGATAAGAAGAGGGTGACATATTAGGGTAATTGTAGACTGTCAGTAAGGTACATTGCAACGATCTTTGTAAATTTGGAAAAATTAAGAGAATGAAAAAAAATCCAAAGGAACTTCTCAACTCAAGGAGTCTAACTAGATCACCCACAACCTCAGAGAATGAAAGTTATCATAGGAAGGCAGGCTAAAGGAAAATGGAAAGAAAAAAATCAAAAGGAGGCCATATCCCCAATATGGTTGCCAATTTTGTTATGGGACTTATCGGTAAATGAAGACATAAACAGATCTCCCTAGATCCACTTAGATCTAGAACAAAACAGAAGATGACACTTTCCCTAAGCTCTAATAATTGAGTTTACTATCAAACAAGAGATGGGAAACATACCATTTAAATATTGCTTCCTCTTGTGATTGTTGTCCTAGCTCCACTCCAGTGCTCCAGTGATATTGGATCTGCAAGGGAACACAAACCAACCAAAGTGAAAGCAATGTAGCACACTCAAAGAGAACCTATGTATGTGATCACATAATCATACAATAAAACGAGATAAGTTTTATGGGAAAGAAACATATCACTGTATTATAGTAAAGTGAAAGTGGAGATTACAACCAAAGCATTGATGTTGCAAGGTCCCCTTCCGATGACTCTTCGCTCCAACACACACACTTTCTCCAATCTTGAATGAAGAAGATCCACAATGACTTGATAAACTGAAATGAAGCTCTCAAGAATGATCCAATGCAGAATTCTCCATACAATCTTAGCCAATTCAACCTTCATTAAACTTAGCCTTTTCCATGAGAAATCCCTCTTTATATAGGGGAAAGAGATATGGTTTCAAGAGATTAGGATGATCCCACCAAATTAGATAAGCGAGTAGGATCCCAACCATACAAATGCCACCTCATATTCTAGAAGATCCCCTTATAGAACTTCCGTGAAGTTTTACCTTCTCGTATCCTTTTGACATCGTCGCACCCTAGCTTTAGAGAAGCATGCAGAGACATCGCAAACCAGTTTTAGGGAAGAGTGCGATGACCAAGCATCGTTGCACCTTGCTTATGGTGCATCCTGCGATGACCTTCCTTAATAAGGTTTTTTAGAAGTGAAATCCAGTCACCTTTCTCATGAAGATAGGCTCTTTTGGGAACATGAACACATGTTTGTCAATGGATCATTAAGATGGCCAAAATAATGTGTAACATGGGGGACGAACTTGAGGAGTGAAAAAGTAATGTTTTTCCTATCGAAAAAATTGTGGGCCGAAAAATACCCTTCGAGAAGATTCAACAATTTATCTGCAACATCCGTATCTATCAATCCTTCAAGTAATGGAATATCAAAAGTTACCTTTACCTTGAAGGGGGTTGCATGGCCTCTTGATGAATATGAATCTACTACGGGCATCCACTGAAGGATCTTTGCAAAGTTGTCAATCATTTTGTTCCTTTGTCAGGCAAGGGATTCCTCGAGCAACATTTTAAAAGGATCTCTTACTCCATCATATTTCTTTTTGTCCCCCATGGGTTTTTGTTGGGATCGGCGTGACCGATATTTCAAAGGATCAAATTTTTCAAGTCCCAACTTCTTGTATG
>JASDQU010106884.1:51940-75415 GCA_032191745.1 Picea mariana | reverse complement strand
CATTCACCCCCCCTCTAAGGGTGGTAGGTGTGTCCAACATCCTGAGGGGGTGAATGAGTGTGGGGATCTTTTTCCCAAAACTTCCCTCTTACACAAAACTCATTAGTTAGCATTCAACATTTAATAATTACCCATTGTTGTCATTTATAACCAGTTAGATGTGAACATATATTAGCAACATAAATCAACAATATATCATCAACAAGTCATCATCACAAGGAACAGAAAGAACGCAATATGTATGTACAATTTTCTTTTTATTACGGACTACAATCCTTGGGGTTTTCAGCAACAACTGAATAGAGTACAACTCTAAAAGAGCACCAGCTCTATAATGAAAGACTCAACTTACATCCTCAGCACCAACTGAGATGAGGAAATAATCCTCAACAGATATCAATATGCAACAGGTACGTGACCTGTTGGTAGTGCATCACACGTATGTACATGCCCTACCAATAGTACAACCCACGTGTATATACAGCCTGAGTGGGCCTAATGGTTAAGAACATGTGTTTCCTCTTAAGAGGTCACAGGTTCAAATCCAAATGGGGGTAGGGTATGTATACCTTCGTAGACTTTACCAGTCAAATCGCTGGGCAGAGGGGGGTCCCTTGTCCCACAAACAAGGGGTTCTCATACACCAATTTGGTGTGCTGGCTTGGCCGTGACCTTAAAAATAGATTATTATTATTATTATTATTATTATACGCTCCCAAGCAATACTACAACCTGCGTATACCTTCTGAGCTATTAGGGTTTATCCTTTTCATCACATGCTCAAATCCTCTACATCCTGCAATCATATTCTCTTCTATCTTCCATTATCCAAACTGATCCACATCTAGTCATAACACATCCATACTCTCCAATAGATTACTCATGCTTTTCTATCAATCATACAATATGAATGCCACTCAATCATGCATACGCAATCAAGTACTATAGCCATCATATCACCACTGAATCACAAGAGTACTACTCACTCCATCAACCAAACTAAACCACATCATATAATCCATACCAAGAATTCCCTAAGCATTCACAACACAACAAACAATAGTATCCATCAAGACAATAATGTAACCATATCAGTGTCTCAGTGACAGATCTGAGCCCATAGAATGCAGAGCTGTAACCTACTTCAATCTTCAACAACTTGTCATCAACTCAACCACAAATATCCATGATTTTTGTCCACTGTACGCTCCATATACACATACAACCCACGTATTGTATGCATCACGTACACATATAGCTCGCGTATATGCACTTTATACACAGACAACCGGCGTACACCTCAGAAAATAGGGTTTTTCTGTAATTTTGAGAATTTTTCCGTCATGATCTCAGACTTACAAAAACTTCAATGCATCCATGAGATACTCCTGATCTCCTCTCTCTTAGAATATATCTTCAACACATTCTCAAGAGATCCATACCAAATATGCTCTCACAAGAAACTCTCCATCAATACTCCAAAAGATATTCTCACAAGAAGCTCTCCATTGATCCACAAAAAGGATGTTTTTCAAGAGACCATTGCTATCTTATTTATACTTTCATCTTCTAGGTCACTTAACCCATTTCTAGGTCACTTAACCTAATTTCCTTATTTTAGGGTTAACCACTTTCCATAGATAGAAAGTTCTCCAATACTTTATGATTTAAATATTCCTTCTTGATTTTGTCACTTTACTTTATCATTTAAATAATCCTCCTTGTCTTTGTCACTTTACTTTATCATTTAAATAATCTTTCTTGACTTTTTCACTTTACTTTATCATTAAATAATGATTTTCTTCTTTTCAAGCACTTTGACCTCTTTGACCATTTGGGGCTTCAAGCCTTCATATGTGGGTCCTCCAATTTCGTAAGGCCATAACTCTCAAACCGTGAGGAGTTATGTGACATTCCACATACCACCGGAAATAGCATGACAAGTAATATCCATCTAGGATAGTTTCACCAACAACTTCATTGATATTCATCTCATTATTCCATATACAAGCATGGGTCCTCCAACCATTCTTCTAGTATAACTCAATCCGCAAAGCGTATTTCTGTGAGGGCTTTCACCATAAGGAGACAAATTTGGAGTTCACCCATTTGTGTACCTTATCAACCATGATAAGACCATTACATCAATCCAACTATGCATCATGTATCAATGCCAACTCATTGATCCATATTCATCTATGCATTCTCATCAAGGAAAATATCAATGACAACTCAT
The DNA here is from genome assembly GCA_032191745.1 of Picea mariana. Lineage (NCBI taxonomy): Eukaryota > Viridiplantae > Streptophyta > Pinopsida > Pinales > Pinaceae > Picea > Picea mariana. The sequence continues at coordinate 73,179 of JASDQU010106884.1, read as the reverse complement.
TGATCCATCTTCATCTATGCATTCTCATCAAGGAAAATACATCAATCATCAATAAATCAATCCTTTGAAATCAATTAATCAAACCATTGGCATCAATGACAACATGATCCAACAATCTCCCCCTTTGGCATTGATGGAAATACCAACATCGATGTCAACACCAATTACCAATTATTGATGTTAATATGTAGATAAGGCATGCTCTACATCAATATTCAATGTGACTATAGATAAGGCATGCTCTACATCAATAGCCAATGTGACTGTCTCTCCCAAATGTGACTATCTCTCCCAATCAATAGTCATCAATCACATCAATGTGACTATCTCTCCCCCTTTGAAATCAATGGAAAGGGACCATTATCCTCTTAGGGCTGCTCCCCCTACTTGAACTCTCCTTGGGGCTGCTCCCCCTTTCTGAATGCCTTTGATCTTCCTCTGAATAATCTCTCTCCTTTTGAACAAGGAGTATCACTCTGATGTAATGCTGAAAATATATCACTCATACTCCCCCTGTGACCATCACTTCCCCTAGAATTATGCCTCTTCAAATATAGGGCTCTTTTCTAGGTATGCATCTGATAAATATCTCCTCCTAGAATCATGAGAAGAGAATGACTCCCCCTATATCCTCTACAATATGAACATTATGCTACCATATGACGATCATTGGACCTGTCATGCATCAAACTTATGCCATACAAAACATCATGAAGAAAAAGATATGTCAACAACAAAAAAATGAATCATGAACAAAATATCAACCAAGTACATCTTGTACCAAAATGTGTGCTCATCATGTAAAACACCCATGTACTTCAAATATGTACATCAACATCATGCAATGTGTCAAAAGATATCATCCATGGAATGTATCAATCATATGCCTCTATCATCATGCCAACATGTAAATCTACCAATATGACAACCATGTGCATCTACCAATATTCCAACCATGTGCATCTACCAACATGCCAACCACGTGCATCTACCAATATGCCAACCATGTGCATCTACCAATATTCCAACCACCAACATGAAAAACAATGTGTCATATCACTCATGATATGTCTCCATCATGAACCAAGTACCATAACCATGTATCAAACAAATACCAATTGTTGTGCTAATCAAGTAATAAAAATGGTGTACTATCATCCAACATATGCCATGTATTACCACTTGTAGCAAGCGAGTACATGAACCATGCACCAATACCAAAACATGATGAATCCTCACACATGTATGCCAAATCCTCCATAAAATATGTGTCAATCAACCTGCTAAGAGGTGCCTATACCAATATACTAGAAATGTACCAATAATGCATCAACTATATATCATCAATGATGTACAACATGATCAATTCATCAAATCACCAACTACATGTCCCAATATGTAGCCCATCCATATGATAAATGCATGCATCAAGCTTTCCAACAAGTAAGCTTCCAATACATCATCAAGATATATCACATAACCAAGGTGTCATAACTTCGCTGTCATAACCAACATTGTTCTTCAACAGAAAATGCATCAATCCATACTCATGGGTTAGTGCCATGCACCCAAGATTTTATTTTACATCATCACCTTGATGTCTTCCTTGATTTGTTCTTTTGAAATTTTCTTTGACTGGTGTAGATGGTTGCTTTGCAACATTGTCTTCCTTCTTTGATGGACTTACCTCATGCTTCTTTGAGGTGCTTGGTTCAACATATGGAGCTTCTTCTTTGTATCCAAGACCTGTTTTATCATATGGTGATCTTTGACTTTCCAAGATCTCATCCAATATTTTTGAGCTATTCAAGAATTTTTTTGACTTCTCTACCTTCTTTCTAACATAGTCATCAATAGTCATCAATCACATCAATGTGACTATCTCTCCCCCTTTGACATCAATGGAAAAGGGATAGTCTCCTCTTGGGGTTGCTCCCCCTGCTTGAACTCTCCTTGGGTCTGCTCCCTCTTTCTGAATGCCTTTGATCTTCCTTTGAATAATATCTCTCCTTTTGAACAAGGAGTATCACTCTAATGTAATGCTGAAAATATATCACTCATACTCCCCCTATGACCATCACTTTCCGTGGAATTATGCCTCTTCAAATATAGGGCTATTTTGTAGGTATGCATATGATAAATATCTCCTCCTAGAATCATGAGAAGAGAACTACTCTCCCTATCTCCTTTGCAATATGAAAATTATTCTACCATATGATGATCCTTGGACCTGTCATGCATCAAACTTATTCCATACCAAACATCATGAAGCAAAACATATGTCAACAATGAAAAAATGAATCATGAGAAAAATATCAACCAAGTACATCTTGTACCAAAATCTGTGCTCATCATGCACAACACCCATGTACATCAAATATGTACATCAATATCATGCAATGTGTCAAAAGATATCATCCATGGAATGTATCAATCATGTGCCTCTATCATCATGCCAACATGTGAATCTACCAATATGCCAACCATGTGCATCCACCAATATTCCAACCATGTGAATCTACCAATATGCCAACCATGTGCATCTACCAATATGCCAACCATGTGCATCTACCAATATTCCAACCACCAACATGCCAAAAAATGTTTCATATCACTCATGATACGTCTCCATCATTAATCAAGTACCATAACCATGTATCAAACAAATACCAATTGTTGTGCTAATCAAGTAATACCAATGGTGTATGATCATCTAGCATATGCCATGTATTACCACTTCTACCAAGCGAGTACATCAACCATGCACCAATACCAAAACATGATGAATCCTCACACATGTATGCCAAATCCTCCATAAAATATGTGCCAATCAACTTGCTAATAGGTGCCTCTACCAATATACTAGAAATGTACCAATCATGCATCAACTATAGATCATCAATGATGTACAACATGATCAATTCATCAAATCACCAACTACATGTCCCAATATGTAGCCCATCCATATGCTAAATGCATGCATCAAGATTTCCAATAAGTAACCTTCCAATACATCATCAAGATATATCACATAACCAAGGTGTCTTAACTTCATTGTCATAACCATCATTGTTCTTCAACAAAAAATGCATCAATCCATACTCATGGGTTAGTTCCATGCACCCAAGGTTTTATTTTACATCATCACCTTACATAATCCAATATAAAATCATGAAAACCTACAGCAAACAGTGTCATAACCTACAATAAACCATGTCCGACCCTGCATCACAAATTTATACCATCACATCAAACTACAATCCATGTGCATAGCCCTTTTATCTAGGCTTCACCACATATATGCAACCTGCTTCACAATAGCTCACATATGTACACGACCCATTTAAGGTTAGCATGCGTATGTATGTGACTGTCACCTATGTCACTTGCGTATGCCTTAGTAGATGACACTTTTGAAATTCCCTTCAATATTTCATTCTGTTCTGGCTGCTCTATCTTTTTCACCCACTTCTGTAGATGTCCTTGCTCCCCACAATTTGAGCTCTGAGAAGCCATATTTTCAAATATGTCTCCCTTCCTTACTTCATTCCTTCTTCTAGCCATGCTATTTGAAGTTCTCATCATGGAATTTATTCTTGTGTTCCAACACTCATGGGATTTGTGGCCAAATCCACTACAGTTGTAGCATATCATGGTGTTACAGTGGACAACAATATGTCGTACTTGATCACATCTCCAACACCTTATGGTGTTATAGAATATTCCATTATATCTCCTTTCATAAGATCTACATTCAAAATATTTGTGACCATATTCATTACAAGAATAACAATGCCCATGAAAAATACTTTCATACTGTTGCTTTGGTGTTCTAGGGATAGCTTCTTGATGTATTCCTTGCTTTGTTCTTTTGAAATTTTCTTTGCCTTGTGTATATTGTTGCTTTGCAAAATTGTCTTCCTTCTTTGATGAACTTACCTCATGCTTCTTTGAGGTGCTTACTTCAACATGTGTAGCTTCTTCTTTGTATCCAAGACCTATTTTATCATATGGTGATCTTTGACTTTCCAAGATTTCATCCAAGATTTTTGATCTATTCAAGAATTTGTTTGACTTCTCTGACTTCTTTCTAAGATCAATAATTCGAGCTTCTAACTTGCAACATGACTCTTCCTTTTCATTTATTTGATCCTTCAATAGTTCCTCTACCCTTTTGGCTTCTTCAATTTGGGTCTTGATATGGACAATAGTTTCAAAACTTTTTCTAATCTCATCATCTACCTTAATATCTTCTTTTTCATTCTTTAGTCTTGTGATTTCTTCTTCCTTTTCTTCTAATTGAGTCTTATTTTTCCCTTCTTGTTCTTTGAGCATTCCCTTTAACTTAAATATGTTCCTTTGACTCCTCCTAAGAAACTTCTTATTGTTATCCGAAAGATAGTTATAGTGTGTATAAAAGTGATCACTTCTATATCTACATAAACCCTCTTCAACTTCTTTCTGAACTTCTAATAGATCTTCTTCTATTCTTTCCATGGGATAATTTCCATCAAACTTTACACAAACTATTTCTAGATCATCTTCTTCACTTGAGAAAAATTCAACATCATCACATTTTGAATCATTGCAATCAAGAGTCTTTGGAGATTCTTTACCTTTATTTGAAGTATCTTCAAGATCTTCCTTTTTGCCAACATTATTACATGATTCTTTGCCCCTTTTTGAAATGTCTTCAAGATCTTCATTTGTGCTAACAACATTACTTGATTCTTTGTCTTCACTTGAAATGTTTTCAAGATAACATTTAGAAATAATGCATTCAAGTGTTTTTGGATATTCTTTACCTTTGATAATCTTGATGGAGTGATCTTCAACATCTTCTTTCTCCTTCTTTCTTTGATATGTCTCCTCTAGATTTAGTCGTAGATCCTTGGCGGAAGTACATTGTCCTGTGCTCTCTTTGATAGGGCTTGAGAGTCCACTAAGAATGGTCTTGAGAGCCAATGCATCATTGTTCTTTCCTTCCCTTTGAGATGCAAACTTTGACTTGTTCTTCAACGGAACTGATCCACCAATGACTGCCTTCCAAATAGCAGCTCCCATTGTCTTCAAATACACTCTCATTTCTATTCTCCAAGTAGAATAGTTTTCCTCATAAAGGATTGGTATCTCATGATCCATTTGTGTGTCTATGTATCTCCTTCAAGTTTGTTAAGGCTTGTAGTGAAGGCTTGCTTTGATACCAATTGTTGGACACACCTACCACACTTAGAGGGGGGGTGAATGAGTGTGGGGATCTTTTTCCCAAAACTTCCCTCTTACAAAAAAATCATTAGCTAGCATTCAACATTTACTCATTTTGTCATTTCTAACCAGTTATATGTGAACATATATCAGCAACATAAATCACCAATATATCAGAAACAAGTCATCACCACAAGGAACACACAGAACACAAGATGTATGTACAATTTTCTTTTTATTACAGACTACAATCCTTGGGGGTTTTCAGTAACAACTGAATAGAGTAAAACTCTACAAGAGAACAAACTCTATAATGCAAGAATCAACTTACATCCTCAGCACCAACTAAGATGAGGCAACAATCCTCAACAGATATCAATCTGCAACAGGTACGCAACCTATCGGTAGTGCAGCACACGTATGTACACGCCCTACCTGTAGTACATCCCACGTGTATACGTGCCCAAGCAGTACTATAACTTGCATATACCTTCTGAACTATTAGGGTTTATCCTTTTCATCACATGCTTAGATCCTCTGCAACCTGCAATCATATCCTCTTCTGTCTTCCACTGTCCAAACTGATCCACATCAAGTCATAACACATCCATACTTTTCAATATCCTACTCATGATTTTCTATCAATCATAAAATATGAATGCCACTTAATCATGCATAAGCAATTAGGTACTATAGCCATCATATCACCACTGAATCACAAGAGTAGTACTCACTCCATCAAGAAAAATAAACCACATCATAGAAGCCATACCAAGAATTCCCTAAGCATTCAAAACACAACAAACAATAGTATCCATCAAGATAATAATGTAACCATACAAGTGTCTCAGTGACAGATCTGAGTCCATAGAATGCGGATCAGGAACCTACTTCAGCCTTCAACAAATTGTCATCATCTCAACCACAAATATCCATGATTTGTATCCACTGTACGCTTCCTATACATAGACAACCCGCGTATTGTACGCATCTCGTACACAGACAACTCACGTATATGGACCCTATACACAGACAACCAACGTACACCTTATAAAATAGGGTTTTTTTGTAATTCCAAGAATTTCGTTGTCATGATCTCAGACTTGCCGAAAATTCAATGTGTCCATGAGATCCTCCTAATATCCTCTCTCTCAAAATATATCTTCAACACATGCTCAAGATATCCATACCAAAGATGCTCTCACAAGAAACTCTCCATCAATACTCCAAAAGATATCCTCACAAGAAGCTCTCCATTGATCCAAAAAAATGATGTTTTTAAAGAGACCATTGCTATCTTATTTATACTTTCATCCTCTAGGTCACTTAACCCATTTCTAGTTCAGCTAACCTAATTTCCTTATTTTAGGGTTAACCACTTTCCATAAATAGAAATTTCTCCAATACTTTATGATTTAAATATTCCTTCTTGATTTTGTCACTTTACTTTATCATTTAAATAATCCTCCTTGACTTTGTCACTTTACTTTATCATTTAAATAATCTTTCTTGACTTTTTCACTTTACTTTATCATTAAATAATGATTTTCTTCTTTTCAAGCACTTTGACTTCTTTGACCATTTGGGGCTTCAAGCCTTCATATGTGGGTCCTCCAATTTTGTAAGGCCATAACTCTCAAACCGTGAGGAGTTATGTGACATTCCACATACCAATGGAAATGGCATGACAAGTAATATCCATCTAGAATAGTTTCATCAAAAAATTAATTGATCTTCATCTCATTTTTCCACATACAAGCATGGCTCCTTCAACCATTCTTCTAGGATAAATCAATCCACAAAGCATCTTCCCATGAGGGCTTTCACCATAAGGGGACCACTTTGGATTTCATCCATTTGTGTACCTTATAGACCATGATAAGACCATTACATCAATCCAACTATGCATCATGTATCAATGACAAATCATTGATCCATATTCATCTATGCTTTCTCATCAAGGAAAATATCAATGACAACTCCTTGATCCATCTTCATCTATGCATTCTCATCAAGGACAATACATCAATCATCAATCAATCAATCCTTTGACATCAATTAATCAAACCATTGTCATCAATGAAAACATGATCCAACATTCTCCCCCTTTGGCATTGATGGAAATACCAACATTGATGTCAACACCAATTACCAATTATTGATGTCAACATGTAGATAAGGTATTATCTACATCAATAGTCAATGTGATTGTAGATAAGGCATTCTCTACATCAATAGTCAATGTGACTGTAGATAAGGCATTCTCTACATCAATAGTCAATGTGACTATCTCTCCCAATTAATAGTCATCAATCACATCAATGTGACTATCTCTCCCCCTTTGACATCAATGGAAAAGGGCCATTCTCCTCTTGGGGATGCTCCCCCTTTCTCAATAATCTCTATCCTTTTGAACAAGGATTATCACTCTAATGTAATGCTGAAAATATATCACTCATACTCCCCCTGTGACCATCGCTTCCCTTGGAACTATGCCTATTCAAATATAGGGATCTTTTCTAGGTATGCATCTGATAAATATCTCCTCCTAGAATCATGAGAAGAGAATGAATCCCCCTATGGGTATCTCTCCCCCTATCTTGATGCAGGAGCATCGCTCCATGCCAGCAATACACCAGCCAACAACACATTCAAAGAGTGCATTCAAGGAGGAGAGGCACCAGTCCTCTCACATTTCAAAATTTGAAATTGTATTAAATGTTTGTAAGGCTGGTAGAGCCGAAGCCATGCCTTGAGCATGCTGTAGTTAGAGTCACCTTTAATGGATGACTGGTAGAAAGGTATCTAACTCGAATTCATATTATATGGCACATTGAATGTAATTCAATGTAATTAATAGGAGTAGGTAGCTTGGAGGGAAGCGCTCGAGGAGCCCCCTTTTGTTTTCCAGTGAGGCATAGAAGAATAGAGAGAATAGGGATAAGAGAGGAAGTCATGACTCTGTTACAGTTCGAGATCACATTGTAAAGAGGCATTTCATATTAATACAATCAGAGAAGTTTTTCCTGCATGTTATTCTGTGTATGTTGATGAATCTCTTTATGTGTTTATGATATGTTGTAGATGTATGTTAGATGTGCATTTGCAGGGATAGATAGATTTTTATATCTGTGGGTTTACTGATTTCACATCTGGTTTTTTGGGGATTCATGCAAGAGGTTGCATGATAGAGTATTGAGGGCTTTGTAAGCTAGTGCAAAGAGTGCACATCTGAGTTCTGCGGAATTCAGGAAAGGACGTGTCAGGAGGGTGCACCAGAGGAAGTCATAGACTCAGAAAGAAGCCTCAGAGTTACTGAATACTCTAGAGGTGAAGATTGTGCAAAGGAAGGCATAGAGAGAAGACATAATTACTAAAAATTTTGTAAAGCTCTGCCAAGAGGGCATCGAGCAAGTGCAATGAGTGCACAAAAAAACTCTATCTTTAGCTTTGAGGTAAGAGAAGTGTTGAGGAAAGACGCTTATAGAGTTACTGAACAATCTGGAGGTGAAGACTGTGTAGAGAAAGCATAGGGAGAAAACAGAGCTACTGAAGTTTCTGTAGAGCTCTACCAGGTGGGAATTGAGCTAGTGCAAGTGTGCATGAGGAGAACTCTTTGTCGAGTTCGGGGAAATGTAGATTTGTTGAATACTCTGCAAGGAAAAGATTTGCAAGGTGTGCATCAAGAAAAAGAACGCCAAGATGGCGTGAAGCATTTATTCGAAAGAAATACTTTGGATCTGAAATATACAACATCGTTGTAGCACAAGGGGTGTGCGAGAGTGGACTTATCTCAATTCCCGAATCTCAGGAGGAACAGTGCCTTTGTGCACATAGAAGTCCCAGGAAGGAGCAGAAGGTCAAGAAGCCACATCGAGGTTTCAGAGTTGACAGAGCTCAAGAGGATTTTCGACTCTCATGCCAATAATCATGAAAGGGAGATTTGGAATTATCTCCTAACCATTGATCAAGATGAAATATGAGCCATCAGATCTAGTGCAGAGGACCGATAGCCATCGGATTCGAAAGAATATGCTCAGGGTTTAATCCCTGGGAGACCGCATAGAAGGGTGGAACAGACGGTAGAGGAATTTGAGGGAGAAGTGTCGAATTGCCATGAATCGTCAGATCCCAGGAAGGCACACGAGGTTTAACCCTTATAACAGTAAAGGAGAGAGGACTCTTCGAAGTCCCAAAACAGATCAAAACCGTCCATTTGTAGAGGACGCATGGCAGATATTTGGGAGCCACCAGGGTTTTCGATTTCAGGAGTTGGGATGTGAAGACTCCGCTGAAATCCTGAAAAGGAGAAGGCCAGGATTTGATCCTAGCTGTTCATTTATGACAAATTTAGATCGTTGATCTAGATCTTTGGGTCTTAGGTACCGAAAGTTTGGAGTGGAGGCAACATTGCTCGTGGGTCAACGATCCCTGAAAGCCAAAAATGGATGAGCGCCAGGACTTTGGGCCTAGTTGGAGGTCACATCATGAGCAGAGGAAGGAGGGATAGCTCTTGGCTAGATCCCCAATTGGGATTCGCGAATCCAGAAGAAAGGAAGACAGGACGCTTGACAGTGGAAAAACCAAAACGCGAAAGAACTTTTTGGGTTAACCCAGAGTCACGGGCGAATGGTCACATGGTAAGAAGTGATGGGAGGTGTTAGCAGTCAGCTAGGCATTGATTCATGGATCAGAATTTTGACATCCAAGTGTTTGAAGGGTAATATTCATGCTTCAAGACGTCTCGAATTGCGAAACCTGAAGTGCCTATTGCGTAGGCTTGTGGTCACAAGGTTATAGTCACGTGAAAGGAGCCAACACCAAGTTCTGTGTTGGTTCAGAATAGAGAAGGGCACCGAAAGGTGGCGTGCATGTAGGTTCTCTCAAGGCCTGTTCTAGGGACAAAGGGACCTGTGGATCTGATTTGTAGGGTTCCAGTGAGGACCCAAAGAGCCATTTCGGCTCAATAAGGAGATCGATCCAGAGACTGAGAGGTCATGGACCCTGTAGGGGTAGAGGGTTGGCATCAAGTGGTATCAGAGCACATAAAGACTTTATGTTTTCTGTAGCAGAGAGGAAGAGGATAAACAAGAGGACAACCCAATGAAAGGAGTAGATTTTCACCTGCGCATTGTGGGTGAAGCCTGACAGAGTATAGGTGCTCTGTAATGATTGTTTGCAGGTAAGAAACAATCATTGGACATCCAAGTGAGCTGTGAGGAAAGGCTAGAAACACTCATGGTTGCAGAGTGACGAAAGAAAGTTTTCCAGGAGGGTAGACAGAAGACAGAAGATGGCTACTGAAGGCCATGGATGCGGTGGAAAGAAGAACCACTAGCAGCAGAGAAAAGATGAGATGGATAAAGAGCTCGCTGAGGAGAGGGAAAGGATGGAACTGCTTGCATTGAAAATGCAATAGGATGAAAAGACACATTGGGTGTATGAATGGCCTCTAAGGAGGAAAGCAAAGTGGCCAGGCAATAAATTGTTGGCCAAAGGACAACAAATACTGTTGAGAGGATGGTTGAGGTATTATGAAAGCCTTAGAGACACGGAGGAAGTGGTTCACGTCTGTGAGCCAGAAATTGGGAGAAATCTCAACAATAAGGAGGAGGAAGAGAGATCGAGAAGAGATCTCAGAAACTACCAAGCGAGCAGTGAAGAACTTCCAATTTTCCAGGAGGGCAATGAGATGGGATCATTGGAGGATCTCATAGACTTCCAGGTGGGTAGAGCAGAAATACCATATTGCCAAGTGGGCAAGGGAGAGCAGATGAGACTACCTGAAAGTCTCATGAACTCAGGGATGAGTTTGGATCAGCAAGAGGAGCTGACAGAGAAGATGAGCTTCGAGGTGAGTTCATATCAGCAAGGACAACTGATAGAGAAGGATTATCAGGAGAGCATTCTGATGATAGGAGGGATAAAGGTATTCATGTCACATAGCCTAGTTGAGGCTAGTGTGTGTGTTGCCAATGAAGCAACAACAGAAAGACAACCAATGGTGACTGTCATGACGAAGGAGCAGATGTCAGAATCTTACCAAGGAGAAGAAGAGGAGAACATAATTAAGATGCTCACTCCATGGGAGAAGGATTTAGAGATGCTAGAGGATTGGTTGAACCATCCAGAACTATTAAATGACTGCCATGAGTAGAGAGTCATGCAGATGTTATCAGAGGATAATTCAGAGGAATTACTCAGGAATTTCAGGCAGGGAGCTAAACATATGATGACTACAGTGACGAAGCATGCAGCAGAAGATGAAGTAGAATTACAGTTTGGGAAGCAGCTGGAGGAAGCTAGATATATGCTAGCAGGAGAGCTGACAGTCAAGCTATCAAAAGAGGAAGCTGAGAAGAGACTCAGTGAAGAAACTGCATAGATGAAATCTACAGCAGGATGGCCACTTAGTGTCGCAAGGGGAGAGAAAGACAGCAGGGGAGATCAAGTTGATGAACCCATTGACAGAAAGGGAGTGCAATAGAGAATACTGCATGAGGAGAGCTAGCCACTGGAACAACTGGACGAAGTAATTGAAGAAATCAGGGAGATGATGTTGAGGTCAGCAGAAGAATGTGCCAGGAAGGATAACTTGAGTAGGAGGAAGTCTGCCATAGTAGTGGGGAAGATGTAGTAACAACAACAACAACGAAGCAGTGGAGAAGATGGACATCTTTAGAGAATTGTTTGGGATCCAGGTGGATTTCAACAACAATGCTGGGAAGCTCATGAGTAGGAGCTCATGAATTTTTCGCAGTAGTGGAGTATGATGCAGGAGCATCACTCCATGCCAGCAATACGCCATCCAACAACACATTCAAAGCGTGCATTCAAGGAGGAGAGGCGCCAGTCCTCTCACATTTCAAAATTTGAAATTGTATTAAATGTTTGTAAGGATGGTAGAGACGAAGCCATGCCTTTGAGCATGTTGTATTTAGATTCGCCTTTAATGGTTGACAGGTAGAAAGGGATCTAACTCCAATTCGATTTAGATGGCCCATTGAATGTAATTCAATGTAATTAATAAGAGTAGGTAGCTTGGAGGGAAGTGCTCGAGGAGCCCCCTTTTGTAAAAAGATCTTCTTTTGTTTTTCAGTGAGGCAGAGAAGAAAAGAGAGAATAGGGAGAAGAGAGGAAGCCGTGACACTGTTGCAGTTCGAGCTCACATTGTAAAGAGGCATTTCATATTAATACAATCAAAGCAGTTTTTCCTGCATGTTATTCTGTGTATTTTGATGAATGTATTTATGTGTTTATGATATGTTGTATATGTATGTTCGATGTGCATTTGCAGGGATAGATAGATTTTTCTATTTGCGAGTTTATCGATTTCATGTCTGGTTCTTTGAGGCTTCATGCAAGAGGTTACATGAAATAGTGCTAAGGGCTCTGTAAGCCAGTGCAAAGAGCGCACATATGAGTTCTGCAGAATTTAGGCAAGGACGTGTAAGGAGGATGCACCAGAGGAAGTCGTAGACTCAGGAAGAAGCCTCAGAGTTACTGAATACTCTAGAGGTTAAGACTGTGCAGAGGAAGGCACAGAGAGAAGACAAAATTACTAAAAATTCTATAAAGCTCTGCCAGGAGGGCATCGAGCAAGTGCGACAAGCCCACAGAAGAACTCTATCTTGAGATTTGAGGTAAGAGAAGTGTCAAGGAAATACGCTTACAGAGTTACTGAACACTCTAGAGGTGAATACTATGTAGATAAAGAACAGGGAGAAAATAGAGCTACTGAAGGTTCTATAGAGCTCTGCCAGGTGGGAATTGAGACAGTGCAAGTGTGCACGAGCATAACTCTTTGTTGAGTTCGGGGAAAAGTATATTTGTTGAATAATCTGTGAGGAAAAGCTCTGCAAGGTGTGCATCGAGTAGAAGAACGCCAAGAGGGCGTGAAGCATTTCTTCAAAAGAAATACTTCATATATGAGATATATGAAATCTCCATAGTGTAAGGGGCGTGCAAGAGTGGACTTATCTCAAGTCCTAAATCTCAGGAGGAACAGTGCCTTTGTGCACAGAGAAGTTGCAGGAAGGAGCAGAAGGTCAAGAAACCCCATTACGGTTTCAAAGTTGACAGAGCTCAGGAGGAGAAGAATTTTTAGAACGTGGATGAGACCGAAGTCATAAAGCTCGTGGGAGAGAAGAAATCAAAGGCTGAAGTCTTTGAAACTCCAGAAATCTTCCAAGTCAGGAAGTAATTACAAGATCAGGAGGGGGAGCAACAACTATCGTTGGATTGGTAGAAGCACGGGATCTAGACCATTGAACTCACGTTCATACCCAGAGGAACGTGCATAGAAGATGATCCAATCTGAACCATCATATCTAGAGGCGCGAATCAACATCCGTTGATCTCGAGGTAAGGTGCGCATGGTTTAAACCTTCGACATTTCATGCACTGGGAGACGAAAGAGGAGAGGTTTTTGACTCTCATGCCAAGAAGCATGAAATGGAGGTTTACGATTATCTCTTGATAGTTGATCAAGATGAAATATGAGCCATCATATCTAGTGCAGAGGACCGATAATCATCGTATTCGAAAGAAGATGCTTGGGGTTTAATTCCTGGGAGACCGCATAGAAGGGTGGAACGCACGGTAGAGGACTTTGAGGGAGAAGTGTTGAATTTCCATGAAGTGTCAGATCCCAGGAAGGAACATGAGTTTTAACCCTCGTAATAGCAGAGGAGAGAGGACTCGTCGAAGTCCCAAAACAGATCAAATTCGTCCATTCGTAGAGGATGCATGACAGAGATTTGGGAGCCACCAAGGTTTTCGATTTCGAGAGTTGGGAGGTGAAGACTCCGCTGAAATCTAGAAAAGGAGAAGGCCGAGATTTGATCCTAGCCGTTCATTTGTGACAAATCTAGATCGTTGATCTAGATCTCTGAGTCTTCGATACCGGGAGTTTGGAGTGGAGGCAACATTGCGCGTGGGTCAATGATCCTTGAAAGATGAAAAGGGATGAGCACTAGGACTTTGGGCCTAGTTGGAGGTCACATCGTGAGCAGAGGAAGGAGGGATAGCTCTTGGCTAGAGCCCCAATCGAGATTCGCAAATCTAGAAGAAAGGAAGACAGGACGCTTGATAGTGGAAAACCCAAAATGCAAATGCACTTTTTGGGTTCGCCCGGAGTCACAGGCGAATGGTCTCATGGTAAGAAGTGACGAGAGGTGTTAGCAGTCAGCCAGGCACTAACTCGTGGATCAAAATTTTGACATCTGGGTGTTTAAAGGGTAAGAGTCGTGCTTCGAGAAGTCTTGAATCGCAAAGCCTGAAGCTCTTATTACGTAGGCTTGTAGTCACAAGGTTGTGGTCACGTTAAGGGAGCCAACACCGTGTTGTGTGTTGGTTCAGAATAGAGATGGGTGTCGAAAGGTGGCATGCGCGCAGGTTCTCTCAAGGCTTGTTCCAGGGACAAAGGGACCTCTGGATCTGACTCACAGGGTTCCAGTGAGGACCCAAAGAGCCATTTTGGCTCAAGAAGGAGAACGATCCAGAGATTGGGAGGTCGCAGAACCCGCAGGGGTAGGGGGTTGGCATCATATCTCCTCTGTAATATGAACAATATGCTACCAGATGACAATCCTTAGACCTGTCATGCATCAAAATTATGCCATACCAAACATCATGAAGAAAAAGATATGTCAACAATGAAAAAATGAATCATAAGCAAAATATCAACCAAGTACATCTTGTACCAAAATATGTGCTCATCAGGCACAACACCCATGTACAGAAAATATGTACATCAACATCATGCAATGTGTCAAAAGATATCATCCATGGAATGTATCAATTATATGCCTCTATCATCATGCCAACATGTGCATTTACCAATATGTCAACCATGTGCATCTACCAATATGAAAACCATGTGCATCTACCAATATGACAACCATCTGCATCTACCAATATGCCAATGACCAACATGCCAAAAAATGTATCATATCACTCAAGATATGTCTCCATCGTGAACCAAGTACCATAACCATGTATCAAACAAATACCAATTGTTGTGCTAATAAATTAATACCAATGGTGTACTATCATCCAACATATTCCATGTATTGCCACTTGTACCAAGCGAGTACATCAACCATGCACCAATACCAAAAAATGACGAATCCTCACACATGTATGCAAAATCCTCCATAAAATATGTGCCAATCAACCTGCTAATAGGTGCCTCTACCAATATACTAGAAATTTACCAATCATGCATCAACTATAGATCTTCAATGATGTACAACATGATCAATTCATCAAATCACCAACTACATGTCCCAATATGTAGCCCATCCATATGCTAAATGCATGCATCAATCTTTCCAACAAGTAAGCTTCCAATACATCATCAAGATATATCACATAACAAAAGTGTCATAACTTCACTTTCATAACCATCATTGTTCTTCAACATAAAATGCATCAATCCATACTCATGGGTTAGTGCCATGCACCCAAGATTTTATTTTACATCATCCCCTTACATAATCCAATATAGAATCTTGAATACTTGTAGCAAATAGTGTCAGAACCTGCAATAAACTATGCAAGACATTGCATCATAGAGTTATACCATCACATCAAACTGCAATCCATGTGCATAATTCTTTTTTTTAGGCTTCATCACATATACGTGGCCTGTTGCACAACAACTCACATATGTACATGACCTATTCAAGGTTAGCATGCGTATGTACGCGACTGTCACCTCTGTCACCCACGTATGCCTCAGTAGATGACACTTTTGAACTTCCCTTCAGTCTTTTATTCTGTTCTGGCTACTCTGTCTTTTTCACCCACTTCTGTAGATGTCCCTGCTCCTCGAAACTTGAGCTTTGAGCATCCATCTTTTCAAAGATGTCTCCCTTCCTTCATTCCTTCTTCTAGCCACGCTATTTGAAGTTCTCATCATGGAATTTCTTCTTGTGTTCCAGCACTCATGGGATTTCTGGCCAAATCCAGTACATCTGTAGCATCTCATGGTGTTACAGTGGACAACAATATGTCATACTCGATCACATCTCCAACACCTTGTGGTGTTATAGAATATTCCATTATATCTCCTTTCATAATATCTACATTCAAAATATTTGTGACCATATTTATTACAAGTATAATAGTGCCCATGAAAAATACTTTCATACCTTTTCTTTGGTGTCTCAGGGATAGCTTCTTGATGTCTTCCTTGCTTTGTTCTTTTGAAATTTTCTTTGCCTTGTGTATATGGTTGCTTTGCAACATTGTCTTCCTTATTTTATGGGCTTACCTAATGCTTCTTTAAGGTGCTTTCTTCAACATGTGTAGCTTCTTCTTTGTATCCAAGACCTGTTTTATCATATGGTGATCTTTGACTTTCCAAGATCTCATCCAAGATTTTTGATCTATTCTAGAAATTTTTTGACTTCTCTACCTTCTTTCTAAGATCAACAATTTCAGATTATAACTTGCAACATGACTCTTCCTTTTCATTTATTTGATCCTTCAATAGTTCCTCTACCCTCTTGGCTTCTTCAATTTGGGTCTTGAGATGGACAATAGTTTCAAAATGTTTGCTAATCTCATCATCTACCTTTGTATCTTCTTTTTCATTCTTTAGTCTTGTGATTTCTTCTTCCTTTTCTTCTAATTGAGTCTTAATTTTATCTTCTTGTTCTTTGAGCATTCCCTTTAACTTCAAGATGTTCCTTTGACTCCTCCTACGAAACTTCTTAGTGTTATCCGAAAGATATTTATTGCGTGTATAAAAGTGATCACTTCTATATCGATATAAACCCTCTTCAACTTATTTTTGAAGTTATAATAGATCTTCTTATATTCTTTCATGGGATAATTTCCATCAAACTTTACACAAATTGTTTCTAGATCATCTTCTTCACTTGAGAAAAATTCAACATCATCACATTTTGAATCATTGTAATCAAGAGTCTTTGAAGATTCTTTACCTTTATTTGAAGTATCTTCAAGATCTTCCTTTTTTCCAACATTATCACATGATTCTTTGCCCCATTTTGAAATGTCTTCAAGATCTGCATTTGTGCTAACATCATTACTTGATTCTTTTTCTTCACTTGAAATGTTTTCAAGATCACATTTAGAAATAATGCATTCAAGGGTTTTTGGAGATTCTTTACCTTTGATAATCTTGATGGAGAGATCTTCAACATCTTCTTTCTCCTTCTTTCTTTGATATGTCCCCTCTAGATTCAGCCATAGATCCTTGGTGGAAGTGCATTGTCCCATGCTCTCTTTGATAGAGCTTGAGAGTCCACTAAGAATGGTCTTGAGAGCCAATGCATCATTCTTCTTTCCTTCCCTTTGAGCTACAAACTTTGACTTGTTCTTCAACGGAACTGATCCACCAATGGCTGCCTTCCAAATAGATGCTCCCATTTTCTTCAAATACAATCTCCTTTCTATTCTCCAAGTAGAATAGTTTTCCTCATCAAGGATTGGTATTTCATCATCCATTTGTGTGTCTATGGATCTCCTTCAAGCTTTTTAAGGCTTGTAGTGAAGGCCTACTCTGATACCAATTGTTGGACACACCTACCACACTTAGAGGGGGGGCTAAATGAGTGTGGGGCTCTTTTTCCCAAAACTTACCTCTTACACAAAACTCATTAGTTAGCATTCAAAATTTACTCATTACCCATTGCTGTCATTTATAACCAGTTAAATGTGAACATATATCAGCAACATAAATCAACAATATATCATCAACAAGTCATCACCACAAGGAACACAAAGAATACAAGATGTATGTACAATTTTCTTTTTATTACGGACTTCAATCCTTGGGGTTTTTAAACAACAACTGAATTGAGTACAACTCTACAAGAGCACCAGCTCTATAATACAAGACTCAACTTACATCCTCAACACCAACCGAGATGAGGCAACAATCCTCAACAGATATCAATCCACAATAGGTACGCGACCTGTCGGTAGTGCAACACGCATATGTACGTGCCCTACTAGTAGTACAACCCACATGTATACATGCCCAAGCAGTACTACAACCTGCATATACCTTCTGAGCTATTAGGGTTTATCCTTTTAATCACATGCTCAGATCCTTTGCAACCTGCAATCATATTTTCTTCTATCTTCCATTGTCCAAACTGATCCACATCTAGTCATAACACATCCATACTCTACAATATCCTACTCATGCTTTTCTATCAATCATACAATATGAATGCCACTCAATCATGCATAAGCAATCAAGTACTATAGCCATCATATCACCACTGAATCACAAGAGTATTTCTCACTCCATCAACCAAACTAAGCCACATCATAGCATCCATACTAAGAATGCCCTAAGCATAAGAACACAACAAACAATAGTATCCATCAATACAATAATGTAACCATACCAATGTCTCAGTGACATACTTGAGCCCATAGAATGCAGATCTGGAACCTGCTTCAGTCTTCAACAGCTTGTCATCATTTCAACCACAAATATCCATGATTTTTATCCATTGTATGATCCATATACACAGATATCCCACGTATTTTACGCATCCTGTACACAGATAGATCACATATACGCACCCTATACAGAGACAACCCGCTTACACCTCAAAAAATAAGGTTTTTCTGTAATTCTGAGAATTTTGTCATCATGATCTCAGAATTACTGAAACTTCAATGCGTCCATGAGATCCTTTTGATCTCATCTATCTCAGAATAGATCTTCAACACATTCTCAAGAGATCCATACCAAATATGTTCTCACAAGAAACTATCCATCAGTACTCCAAAAGATATTCTCACAAGAAGCTCTCCATTGATCCACAAAAAAGGATGTTTTTTAAGAGACCATTGCTATCTTATTTATACTTTCATCCTCTAGGTCACTTAACCTAATTACCTTATTTTAGGGTTAACCACTTTCCATAAATAGAAAGTTCTCCAATACTTTATCATTTAAATATTCCTTCTTGATTTTGTCACTTTACTTTATCATTTAAATAATCCTCCTTGACTTTATCACTTTACTTTATCATTTAAATAATCTTTCTTGAATTTGTCACTTTACTTTATCATTAAATAATGATTTTCTTCTTTTCAAGAACTTTGACTTCTTTGACTATTTGGGGATTCAAGCCTTCATATGTGGGTCCTCCAATTTCGTAAGGCCATAACTCTCAAACCGTGAGGAGTTATGTGACATTCCACATACCACCGGAAATGGCATGACAAGTACTACCCATCTAGGATAGTTTCAAAACAACTTCATTGATATTCATCTCATTATTCCACATACAAGCATGGGTCCTCCAACCATTCTTCTAGTATAACTCAATCCACAAAGCATCTTCCCGTGAGGGCTTTCACCATAAGGGGAAAAATTTGGAGTTTATCCATTTGTGTACCTTATAAACCATGATAAGAACATTAAATAAATCCAACTATGCATCATGTATCAATGAAAACTCATTAATCCATCTTCACCATATCAATGACAACTCATTGATCCATCTTCATCTATGCATTCTCATCAAGGAAAATATCAATGACAACTCATTGATCCATCTTCTTCTATGCATTCTCATCAAGGACAATACATTAATAATCAATCAATCAAGCCTTTAACATCAATCAATCAAACCATTGGCATCAATGACAACATGATCCAACAATCTCCCCCTTTGGCATTGATGGAAATACCAACATTGATGTCAACACCAATTACCAATTATTGATGTCAACATGTAGATAAGGCATGCTCTACATCAATAGTCAGTGTGACTATAGATAAGGCATTCTCTACATCAATAGTCAATGTGACTATCTCTCCCAAATGTGACTATCTCTCCCAATCAATAGTCATCAATCACATCAATGTGACTATCTCTCCCCCTTTGACATCAATGGCAAAGGGCCATTCTCCTCTTGGGGCTACTCCCTCTGCTTGAAATCTCCTTGGGGATGCTCCCCCTTTCTAAATGCCTTTGATATTCCTCTCAATAATATATCTCCTTTTTAACAAGGAGTATCACTTTGATGTAATTCTGAAAATATATCACTCATACTCCCCCTGTGACCATGACTTCCCCTGGAATTATGCCTCTTCAAATATAGGGATCTTTTCTAGGTATGCATCTGATAAATATCTCCTCCTAGAATCATGAGAAGGGAATGAATCCCCTTATGGGTATTTCTCCCCCTATCTCGTCTGAAATATTAACACTATGCTACCATATGACGATCCTTGGACCTATCATGCATCAAACTTATGCCATACCAAACATCATGAAGAAAAACATATACGAACAATGAAAAAATGAATCATGAGAAAAATATCAACCAAGTACATCTTTTACCAAAATGTGTGCTCATCATGCACAACACCCATGTACATCAACATCATGCAATGTGTCAAAATATATCATCCATGGAATGTATCAATCATATGCCTCTATCATCATGCCAACATGTGCATCTACCAATATGCCAACCATGTGCATCCATCAATCTACCAACCATGTGCATCTACCAATATGCCAACTATGTGCATCTACCAATATGTCAAACATGTGCATCTACCAATAATCCAACCACCAATATTCCAAACAATGTGTCATATCACTCATGATATCTCTCCATCATGAACCAAGTACCATAACCATTTATCAAATAAATACCAATTGTTGTGTTAATCAAGTAATACCAATGGTGTACTATCATTCAACATATGCCATGTATTACCACTTGTACCAAGCTAGTACATCAACAATGAACCAATATCAAAACATGATGAATCCTCACACATGTATGCCAAATCCTCCATAAAATATGTGCCAATCAACCTTCTAATAGGTGCCTCTACCAATATACTATAAATGTACCAATCATGCATCAACTATAGATCACCAATGATGTAAAACATGATCAATTCATCAAATAACCAACTACATGTCCCAATATGTAGCCCATCCATATGATAAATGCATGCATCAAGATTTCCAACAAGTAAGATTCCAATACATCATCAAGATATATCACATAAC
>JASDQU010106884.1:38274-51890 GCA_032191745.1 Picea mariana | reverse complement strand
CACACCTACCACACTTAGAGGGGGGGTGAATGAGTGTGGGGATCTTTTTCCCAAAACTTCCCTCTTACACAAAACTCATTAGTTAGCAGTCAACATTTACCCATTACCCATTGTTGTCATTTCTAACCAGTTAGATGTGAACATATATCCACAACATAAATCACCAATATATCATCAACAAGTCATCACCACAAGGAACACAAAGAACAAAAGATGTACATACAATTTTCTTTTTATTACAGACTACAATCCTTGGGGGTTTTAAGTAACAACTGAATAGAGTACAACTCTATAAGAGAACCAAATCTATAATGCAAGACTCAACTTACATCCTCAACACCAATTGAGATGAGGCAACAATCCTCAACAGATATCAATTTGCAACAGGTACACAACCTATCAATAGTGGAACACGTGTATGTACGGGCCCTACCTGTAGTACATCCTGCGTGTATATTCACCTAAGCAGTACTACAGCCTGCGTATACCTTCTGAACTATTAGGGTTTATCCTTTTCATCACATGCTTAGATCCTCTGTAACCTGCAATCATATTCTCTTCTATCTTTCACTGTCCAAACTGATCCACATCTAGTCATAACACATCCATACTTTCCAATAGCCTACTCATGCTTTTTTATCAATCATAAAATATGAATGCCACTCAATCATGCATAAGCAATCAGGTACTATAGCCATCATATCACCACTGAATCACAAGAGTAGTACTCACTCCATCAAGAAAGCTAAACCACATCATAGAAGCCATACCAAGAATTCCCTAAGCATTCAAAACACAACAAATAATAGTATCCTTCAAGACAATAATGTAACCATACAAGTATCTCAGTGACAGATCTGAGTCCATAGAATGCAGATTAGGAACTTGCTTCAGTCTTCAACAAATTGTCATCATCTCAACCACAAATATCCATGATTTTTATCCACTATACGCTCCCTATACACAGACAGCCCGCGTATTGTATGCATCCCATACACAGACAACTCACGTATATGCACCCTATACATAGACAACCCGCGTACACCTTAGCAAATAGGTATTTTTTGTAATTCGAAGAATTTCATCGTCATGATCTCAGACTTGCCGAAAATTCAATGTGTCCATGAGATCCTCCTAATCTCCTCTCTCTCAAAATAGATCTTCAACACATGCTCAAGATATCCATATCAAAGATGCTCTCACAAGAAACTCTCCATCAATACTCCAAATTATATTCTCACAAGAAGCTCTCCATTGATCCACAAAAATGATGTTTTTAAAGAGACAATTGCTATCTTATTTATAATTTTATCCTCTAGGTCACTTAACCCATTTCTAGTTCACTTAACCTAATTTCATTATTTTAGGGATAACCACTTTCCATAAATATAAATTTCTCCAATACTTTATGATTTAAATATTCCTTCTTGATTTTGTCACATTACTTTATCATTTAAATAATCCTCCTTGACTTTGTCACTTTACTTTATCATTTAAATAATCTTTCTTGACTCTTTCACTTTACTTTATCATCAAATAATGATTTTCTTCTTTTCAATCACTTTGACTTCTTTGACCATTTGGGGCTTCAAGCCTTCATATCTGGGTCCTCCAATTTCGTAAGGCCATAACTCTCAAACTGTGAGGAATTATTTGACATTCCACATACCACCAGAAATGGCATGACAAGTAACATCCATCTAGGATAGTTTCATCAACAACTTCATTGATCTTCATCTCATTTTTCCACATACAAGCATGGTTCCTCCAACCATTCTTCTAGGATAAATCAACTCACAAAGCGTCTTCCCATGACGACTTTCACCATAAGGGGACCACTTTGGAGTTCATCCATTTCTGTACCTTATAAACCATGATAAGACCATTACATCAATCCAACTATGCATCATGTATCAATGACAACTCATTGATCCATCTTCATCATATCAATGACAACTCATTCATCCATCTTCATCTATGCATTCTCATCAAGGAAAATATCTATGACAACTCATTGATCCATCTTCATCTATGAATTCTCATAAAGGGAAATACATCAATTATCAATCAATCAATCCTTTGACATCAATTAATCAAACCATTGGCATCAATGACAACATGATCCAGCAATCTCCCCCTTTGGCATTGATGGCAATACCAGCATTGATGTCAACACCAATTACCAATTATTGATGTCAACATGTAGATAAGGTATTCTCTACATAAATAGTCAATGTGACTGTAGATAAGGCATTCTCTACATCAATAGTCAATGTGACTATCTCTCCCAATTAATAGTCATCAATCACATCAATGTGACTATCTCTCCCCCTTTGAAATCAATGGAAAAGGGCCATTCTCCTCTTGGGGATGCTCCCCCTTTCTAAATAACTTTTTGAATAATATCTCTCCTTTTGAACAAGGAGTATCACTCTGATGTAATGCTGAAAATATATCACTCATACTACCCCTGTGATCATCGCTTCCCTTGGAATTATGCCTCTTCAAATATAGGGATATTTTCTAGGTATGCATCTGATAAATATCTCCTCCTAGAATCATGAGAAGAGAATGAATCCCCCTATGGGTATTTCTCCCCCTATCTTGATGCAGGAGCATCACTCCATGCCAGCAATACGCCAGCCAACAACACATTCAAAGAGCGCATTCAAGGAGGAGAGGCACCAGTCCTCTCACATTTCAAAATTTGAAATTGTTTTAAATGTTTGTAAGGCTGGTAGAGCCAAATCCATGCCTTCGATCATGTTGTAGTTAGAGTCACCTTTAATGGATGTCTGGTAGAAAGGTATCTAACTCCAATTCATATTAGATGGCCCATTGAATGTAATTCAATGTAATTAATAAGAGTAAGTAGCTTGGAGGGAAGCGCTCGAGGAGCCCCCTTTTGTAAAAAGATATTCTTTTGTTTTTCAGTGAGGCATAGAAGAATAGAGAGAATAGGGATAAGAGAGGAAGTCGTGACTCTGTTGCAGTCCGAGATCACATTGTAAAGAGGCGTTTCATATTAATACAATCAGAGTAGTTTTTCCCGCATGTTATTCTGTGTATGTTGATGAATGTCTTTATGTGTTTATGATATGTTGTAGATGTATGTTAGATGTGCATTTGCAAGGATAGATAGATTTTTCTATCTACGGGTTTACCGATTTCACGTCTGGTTCTTTGAGGATTCATGCAAGAGGTTGCATGATAGAGTACTGAGGGATCTGTAAGCTAGTGCAAAGAGTGGACATCTGAGTTCTGCAGAATTCAGGAAAGGACATGTCAACAGGGTTCACCAGAGGAAGTCGTAGACTGAGGAAGAAGCCTTAGAGTTACTGAATACTATAGAGGTGAATATTGTGCAAAGGAAGGCACAAAGAGATGACATAATTACTGAAAATTCTGTAAAGCTCTGCCAGGAGGGAATCTAGCAAGTGCAACGAGTGCATAGAAAAACTCTATCTCAAGCTTTGAGGTAAGAGAAGTGTCGAGGAAAGATGCTTACAGAGTTACTGAACAATCTGGAGGTGAAGAATATGCAGAGAAAGCACATGGAGAAAATAGAGCTACTCAAGTTTCTGTAGAGCTCTGCTAGGTGGGCATTGATCTAGTGCAAGTGTGCATGAGCAGAACTCTTTGTCAAGTTCAGGGAAATGTAGATTTGTTGAATACTCTGCGAGGAAAAGATCTGCAAGGTGTGCATTGAGTACAAGAATGCCAAGAGGGCATGAAGCATTTATTCAAAAGAAATACTTCGGATCTGAGATATACGACATCTCTGTAGCACAAGGGGCGTGCGAGAGTGGACTTATCTCAAGTCCCGAAGCTCAGGAGGAACAGTGGCTTTGTGCACATAGAAGTTGCAGGAAGGAGCAGAAGGTCAAGAAGCCCCATCAAAGTTTCAGAGTTGACAGAGCTCAGGAGGAGAAGCATTTTTAGAACATGGACGAGACCCAAGTTATCGATCTCATGGAAGAGAATAAATCAAAGGCCAAAGTCTTTGAAACTCTATAAATCTTCCAAGTGAGGAAGTAATTACAAGCTCAGGAGGGGGAGCAACAACTGTCATTGGATTGGAAGAAGCACATGATCTGGACCATTGAACTCACATCCAAACCCAGAGGAATGCACATAGAAGATGATCCAATCTAAACCGTCAGATCTAGAGGGATGAATAAACATCTGTTGATCTCAAGGTAAGGTGCGCATGGTTTAAACCTTCGGCATTTCGTGCACCAGGAGACGAAAGAGGATAGGTTTTCGACTCTCATGCAAATAGTCGCGAAAGGGAGGTTTGCAATTATCTCCTAACCGTTGATTAGGATGAAATATGAGCCATCAGATCTAGTGCAGAGGACTGATAGCCATCGGATCTGGAAGAATATGCTCAGGGTTTAATCCCTAGGAGATCGCATAGAAGGGTGGAATAGACAGTAGAGGACTTCGAGGGAGAAGTGTCGAATTTCCATGAACCATCATATCCCAGGAAGGCACACGAGGTTTAACCCCCGTAACAGTAGAGGAGAGAGGACTCTTCGAAGTCCCAAAATAGATCAGATATGTCCATTTGTAGAGGACGCATGGCAGATATTTGGGAGCCACTGGGGTTTTCAGTTTTGAGAGTTGGGATGTGAAGACTTTGCTGAAATCCTGAAAAGGAGAAGGCCGGGATTTGATCCTAGACGTTCATTTGTGACAAATCTAGATTGTTGATCTAGCTCTTCGGGTCTTAGGTACCAGGAGTTTGGAGTGGAGGCAACATTGCTCGTGGGTCAACGATCCCTAAAAGCTGAAAATGGATGAGCGCCAGGACTTTGGGCCTAGTTGGAGGTCACATCGTGACCAGAGGAAGGAGGGCTAGCTCTTGGCTAGAGCCCCAACTGGGATTCACGAATATGGAAGAAAGGAAGACAGGACACTTGACAGTGGAAAACCTGAAACACGAAAGAAATTTTTGGGTTATCCCAGAGTCATGGGAGAATGGTCACATGGTAAGAAGTGATGGGAGGTGTTAGCAGTCAACCAGGAACTGATTTTTGGATCGGAATTTCAGCATCTAGGTGTTCGAAGGGTAATATTCGTGCTTCAAGAAGTCTCGAATTGCGAAACCTGAAGTGCCTATTGGATAGGCTTGTGTTCATAGGGTTATAGTCAAGTGAAGGGAGCCAACACCAAGTTCTGTGTTGGTTCAGAATAGAGAAGGGCATCGAAAGGTGGAGCGCACGTAGGTTCTCTCAAGGCCTATTTCAAGGACAAAGGGACGTGTGGATCTGACTCACAGGGTTCCAGTGAGGACCTTAAGAGCCATTTTGACTCAAGAAGGAGATCGATCCAGAGACCGGGAGGTCACGGACCCTGTAGGGGTAGAGGGTTGGCATCAAGTGATATCAGAGCACATAAACACTTTATGTTTTCTGTAGCAGAGAGGAATAGGATAAACAAGAGCACAACCCAATGAAAGGAGAAGATTTTCATCTGCGCGTTGCGGGTGAAGCCTGACAGAGTATAGGTGCTCTATAATGATTGTTTGTAGGTAAGAAAAAATCATTGGACAGCCAGGTGAGCTTTGTGGAAAGGCTGGAAACACTCACGGTTGCAGATTGATGAAAGAAAGTTTTCTAGGAGGGTAGATAGAAGATGGAAGATGGCTACTGAAGGTCATGGATGCGGTGGAAAGAAGAACCACCACCAGCAGAGAAAAGCTGAGATAGATAAAGAGCTCGTTGAGGTGAGGGCGAGGATGGAATTGCTTGCATTGAAAATACAATAGGATGAAAAGACACATTAGGTGTATGAATGGCCTCTAAGGAGGAAAGCAAAGTGGCCAGTCAAGAAATTGTTGGCCAAAGGACAACAAAGAATGTCGAGAGGATGGTTGAGGTATTATGAAAGCCTCAGAGACATGGAGGAAGTGGTTCACGTCTGTGAGCTAGAAATTGGGAGAAATCTCAACGATAAGGAGGAGGAAGAGAGATCAAGAAGATATCTTGAAAACTAACAAGTGGGAAGTGAAGAACTTTCAATTTTCCAGTAGGGAAATGAGATGGGATCGTTGGAGGATCTCATAGACTGCCAAGTGGGCAAGGCAGAAATACCATATTTCTAGGTGGGCAAGGGAGAGAAGATGAGACTACCTGAAAGTCTCATGAACTCAGGGATGAGTTTGGATCATCGAGAGGAGTTGACAGAGAAGATGAGCTCATAGGTGAGTTGATATCAGCAAGGACAACTGATAGAGAAGGAAGATCAGAAGAGCATTTTGATGATTGGAGGGATAAAGGTATTCCTGCCACATATCCCAGTTGAGGCCAGCGTGTGTGTTGCCAATGCAGCAACAATAGAAAGACAACCAACGGTGACTGTCATGATGAAGGAGAATATGTTAGAAGCTTACCAAGGAGAAGAAGAGGAGAACATAATTAAGATTCTCACACCATGGGAAAAGGATTTAGAGATTATAGAGGAGTGGTTGAACCATCCAGAACTAGTAAATGACTGCCATGAGTAGACAGTCATGCAGATGTTAGTAGAGGAGCATTCAAATGAATAGCTCAGGAATTTCAGCGAGGGGGCTAAACAGATGATGACTACAGTGACGAAGCATTCAGCAGAAGATGAAGTAGAATTACAGTCTGGGAAGAAGCTGGAGGAAGCTGGATATATGCTAGCAAGAGAGCTGAGAGCAAGCTGCCAGAAGATGAAGCTGAGAAGAGACTCAGTGAATAGACTGCAGAGATGAAATCTGCAGCAGGGTGGCCACTTAGTGCTGCAAGGGGAGAGAAAGACAACAGGGGAGATCGATTTGATCGACTCGTTGACAGAAAGGGAGTGTAGCATAGAATACTCCATCATGAGAGCTAACCACTGGAACAATTGGATGAAGTAATTGAAGAAATCAGGGAGATTATGTTGAGGTCAGCAGAAGAATGTGCCAGCAAGGAGAATTTGAGTAGGAGGAAGCCTGTCATAGCAGTGGGGAAGATGTAGCAGCAACAACAACGAGGTAGTGGAGAAGATGGACAGCTTCAGAGAACTGTTTGGGATCTAAGAGGATTTCAACAACAATGATGGGAAGCTCATGAGCATGAGCTCATGAATTTTTCACAGTAGTGCAGTATGATGCAGGAGCATCACTCCACGCCAGCAATACGCCATCCAACAACACATTCAAAGTGCGCATTCAAGGAGGAGAGTTGCCAGTCCTCTCACATTTCAAAATTTGAAATTGTATTAAATGTTTGTAAGGCTGGTAGAGCCGAAGCCATGCCTTTGAGCATGTTGTATTTAGAGTCACCTTTAATGGTTGACAGGTAGAAAGGGATCTAACTCCAATTTAGTTTAGATGACCCATTGAATGTAATTCAATGTAATTAATAAGAGTAGGTAGCTTGGAGGGAAGTGCTCGAGGAGCCCCCTTTTGTTTTTCAGTGAGGCAGAGAAGAACAGAGAGAATAGGGAGAAGAGAGGAATCCATGAATCTATTGCAGTTTGAGCTCACATTGTAAAGAGGCATTTCATATTAATACAATTAGAGCAGTTTTTCCTACATGTTATTCTGTGTATTTTGATGAATGTCTTTATGTGTTTATGATATGTTGTATATGTATGTTAGATATGCATTTGCAGGGATAGATATATTTTTCTATCTGTGGGTTTATTGATTTCACGTTTGGTTCTTTGAGGCTTCACGCAAGAGGTTACATGAAATAGTACTAAGGGCTCTATAAGCCAGTGCAAAGAGTGCACATATGAGTTCTGCATAATTCAGGCAAGGACGTGTCTGGAGGCTGCACCAGAGGAAGTCATACACTCAGGAAGAAGCCTCAGAGTTACTGAATACTCTAGAGGTTAATATTGTGCAGAGGAAGGCATAGAGAGAAGACAAAATTACTAAAAATTCTGTAAAGCTCTGTCAGGAGGGCATCGAGAAAGTGCAACGAGCCCACCGAGGAAATCTATCTCGAGCTTTGAGGTAAGAGAAGTGTCAAGGAAAGATGCTTACAGAGTTACTGAACACTCTAGAGGTGAAGACTGTGTAGATAAATATCAAGGAGAAAATAGAGCCACTGAAGGTTCTATAGAGCTCTTCCAGGTGGGCATTGAGACAGTGCAAGTGTGGATGAGTAGAACTCTTTATCGAGTTTGGGGAAAAGTATATTTTTTGAATAATCTGCGAGGAAAAGATCTGCAAGGTGTGCATCGAGCAGAAGAATGCCAAGAGGGTGTGAAGAATTTCTTCGAAAGAAATACTTCAGATCTGAGATATACAAAATCTCCGTAGCGCAAGGGGCATGTGAGAGTGGACTTATCTCAAGTCCCAAAGCTCAGGAGGAACAGTGCCTTTGTAAACAGAGAAGTCGCGGGAAGGAGCAGAAGGTCAAGAAGCCCCATCGATGTTTCAAAGTTGACAGAGCTCAAGAGGAGAAGAATTTTTAGAACGTGGATGAGACCCAAGTCATCGAGCTCACGGGAGAGAAGAAATCAAAGGCCGAAGTCTTTGAAACTCCAAAAATCTTCCAAATCAGGAAGTAATTACAAGATTAGGAGGGGGAGAAACAACTGTCATTGGATTGGCAGAAGCATAAGATCTAAATCGTTGAACTCATGTCCATACCCAGAAGAAGGTGCATAGAAGATGATCCAATCTGAACCGTCAAATCTAGAGGCACAAATCAACATCCATTGATCTCAAGGTAAGGTGCGCATGGTTTAAACCTTCAAAATTTCGTGCACTAGGAGACGAAAAAGGAGAGGTTTTTGAATCTCATGCCAATAATCGCGAAATGGAGGTTTGTGATTATGTAATGCTTAAATTATATCACTCATACTCCCCCTGTGACCATCGCTTCCCCTAGAATTATGCCTCTTCAAATATAGGGCTCTTTTCTAGGTATGCATCTGATAAATATCTCCTCCTAGAATCATGAGAAGAGAATGACTCCCCCTATCTCCTCTGCAATATGAACATTATGAAACCATATGACGATCCTTGGACCTGTCATGCATAAAACTTATGCCATACAAAACATCATGAAGCAAAAGATATGTCAACAACGAAAAAATGAATCATGAACAAAATATCAACCAAGTACATCATGTACCAAAATGTGTGGTCATCATGTGAAACACCCATGTACTTTAAATATGTACATCGACATCATGCAATCTGTCAAAAGATATCATCCATGGAATGTATCAATCATATGCCTCTATCATCATGCCAACATGTAAATCTACCAATATGCCAACCATGTGCATCTACCAATATTCCAACCACCAACATGAAAAACAATGTGTCATATCACTCATGATATGTCTGCATCATGAACCAAGTACCATAACCATGTATCAAACAAATACCAATTGTTGTGCTAATCAAGTAATAAAAATGGTGTACTATCATCCAACATATGCCATGTATTACCACTTGTAGCAAGCAAGTACATGAACCATGCACCAATACCAAAACATGATGAATCCTCACACATGTATGCCAAATACTCCATAAAATATGTGCCAATCAACCTGCTAAGAGGTGCCTATACCAATATACTAGAAATTTACCAATCATGCATCAACTATATATCATCAATGATGTACAACATGATCAATTCATCAAATCACCAACTACATGTCCCAATATGTAGCCCATCCATGTGCTAAATGCATGCATCAAGATTTTCAACAAGTAAGCTTCCAATACATCATCAAGATATATCACATAACCAAGGTGTCATAACTTCACTGTCATAACCAATATTGTTCTTCAACACAAAATGCATCAATCCATACTCATGGGTTAGTGCCATGCACCGAAGATTTTATTTTACATCATGACCTTGATGTCTTCCTTGATTTGTTCTTTTGAAATTTTCTTTTCTTGGTGTAGATGGTTTCTTTGCAACATTGTCTTCCTTCTTTGATGGACTTACCTCATGCTTCTTTGAGGTGCTTTATTTAGCATGTGGAGCTTCTTATTTGTATCCAAGACCTGTTTTATCATATGGTGATATTTGAGATTCCAAGATCTCATCCAAGATTTTTGAGCTATTCAAGATTTTTTTTGACTTCTCTACCTTCTTTCTAAGATCAACAATTCCAGCTTCTAACTTGCAACATGTCTCTTGCTTTTCATTTATTTGATCCTTCAATAGTTCCTCTACCCTTTTGGCTTCTTCAATTTGGGTCTTGATATGGACAATAGTTTCAAAACTTTTGCTAATCTCATCATCTACCTTCATATCTTCTTTTTCATTCTTTAGTCCTGTGATTTCTTCTTCCTTTTCTTCTAATTGAGTCTTATTTTTCTCTTCTTGTTATTTGAGCATTCCCTTTAACTTCAATATGTGCCTTTGACTTCTCCTAAGAAACTTCTTAGTGTTATCCGAAAGATAGTTATAGTGTGTATAAAAGTGATCACTTCTATATCTACATAAACCCTCTTCAACTTCTTTTTGAAGTTCTAATAGATCATCTTCTATTCTTTCCATGGGATAATTTCCATCAAACTTTACACAAACCATTTCTAAATCATCTTCTTCACTTGAGAAAAATTCAACATCATCACATTTTGAATCATTGTAATCAAGAGTCTTTGGATATTCTTTACCTTTATTTGAAGCATCTTCAAGATCTTCCTTTTTGCCAACATTATCACATGATTCTTTGCTCCTTTTTGAAATGTCTTCAAGATCTTCATTTGTGCTAACATCATCACTTGATTCTTTGACTTCACTTGAAATGTTTTCAAGATCACATTTAGAAATAATGCATTCAAGGGTTTTTGGAGATTCTTTACCTTTGATAATATTGATGGAGTGATCTTCAACATCTTCTTTCTCCTTCTTGCTTTGATATGTCTTCTCTAGCTTTAGCCATAGATCCTTGGCGGAAGTGCATTGTCCCATGCTCTCTTTGATAGGGCTTGAGAGTCCACTAATAATGGTCCTTAGAGCCAATGCATAATTCTTCTTGCCTTCCCTTTGAGTTGCAAAATTTGACTTGTTCTTCAACGGAACCGATCCACCAATGACTGCCTTCCAAATAGATGCTCCCATTGTCTTCAAATACACTCTCATTTCTATTCTCCAAGTGGAATAGTTTTCCTCATCAAGTATTGGTATTTCATGATCCATTTGTGTGTCTATGGATCTCCTTCAAGCTTGTTAAGGCTTGTAGTGGGTGCCTTCTTTGATACCAATTGTTGGACACACCTACCACACTTAGAGGGGGGGTAGAATGAGTGTGGGGATCTTTTTCCCAAAACTTCCCTCTTACAAAAAACTCAGTAGTTAGCATTCAACATTTACTCATTACCCATTGATTTCATTTATAACCAGTTAGATGTGAACATATATCAGCAACATAAATCAACAATATATCATCAACAAGTCATCACCACAAGGAACACAAAGAACACAAGATGTATGTACAATTTTATTTTTATTACAGACTACAATCCTTGGGGATTTTTAGCAACAACTGAATAGAGTACAACTCTACAAGAGAACCAACTCTATAATGCAAGAATCATCTTACATCCTTAGCACCAATTGAGATGAGGCAACAATCCTCAATAGATGTCAATCTGCAACATGTATGCGACCTGTCGGTAGTGCATCACGCATATGTATGTGCCCTACTAGTAGTACAATTAGCGTGTATACATGCCCAAGCAGTACTATAGCCTGCATATACCTTCTGATATATTGGGGTTTATCCTTTTCATCACATGCTCAGATCCTCTGCAACCTGAAATCATATTCTCTTATGTCTTCCATTGTCCAAACTGATCTACATCTAGTCATAACACATCCATACTCTTCGATAGCCTACTCATGCTTTTCTATCAATCATACAATATGAATGCCACTCAATCATGCATAAGAAATCAAGTACTATAGCCATCATATCACCATTGAATCACAAGAGCACTTCTCACTCCATCAACCAAACTAAACCACATCATAGCAGCCATACCAAGAATTCCTAAGCATTCAGAACAAAAAAAATAATAGTATCCATCAAGACAATAATGTAACCATACAAGTGTCTCAGTGACAGATCTGAGACCATAGAATGCAGATTTGGAACCTACTTTAGTTGTCAACAACTTGTCATCAACTCAACCACAAATATCCATGATCTTTATCCACTGTACGCTCCATATACACAGACAACCCACGTATTGTATGCATTATGTACACAAATAGCTTGCGTATACGCACCCTATACACAGACAACCCGCGTACACCTTAGAAAATAGGGTTTTCTGTAATTCTAAGAATATTGTTGTCACGATCTCAGACTTGCCGAAGCTTCAATGCATCCATGAGATTGTCTCGATCTCCTCTCTCTCAGAATAGATCTTCAACACANCACAAGGAACACAAAGAACACAAGATGTATGTACAATTTTATTTTTATTACAGACTACAATCCTTGGGGATTTTCAGCAACAACTGAATAGAGTACAACTCTACAAGAGAACCAACTCTATAATGCAATAATCAGCTTACATCCTAAGCACCAACTGAGATGAGGCAACAATCCTCAATAGATATCAATCCGCAACATGTACGCGACCTGTCGGTAGTGCATCACGCATATGTACGCGCCCTACTAGTAGTACAACCCGCGTGTATACACGCCCAAGCAGTACTATAGCCTGCATATACCTTCTGATCTATTAGGGTTTATCCTTTTCATCACATGCTCAGATCCTTTTCTACATGCAATCATATTCTCTTATGTCTTCCATTGTCCAAACTGGTCTACATCTAGTCATAACACATCCATACTCTCTGATAGCCTACTCATGATTTTCTATCAATCATACAATATGAATGCCACTCAATCATGCATAATAAATCAAGTACTATAGCCATCATATCACCACTGAATCACAAGAGTACTTCTCACTCCATCAACCAAACTAAACCACATCATAGCAGCCATACCAATAATTCCTAAGTATTTAGAACACAACAAACAATAGTATCCATCAAGATAATAATGTAACCATACTAATGTCTCAGTGACAGATCTGAGACCATAGAATATAGATCAGGAACCTGCTTTAGTCATCAACAACTTGTCATCAACTCAACCACAAATATCCATGATTTTTATCCACTTTACGCTCCATATACACAGACAACCCACGTATTGTATGCATCACATACACAGATAGCTCACATATACGCACCCTATACACAGACAACATGCGTACACCTTAGAAAATACAGTTTTCTGTAATTCTAAGAAATTTTCCATCACGATCTCAGACTTGCTGAAACTTCAAAGCAACCAGGAGATCGTCCTGATCTCCTCTCTCTCAGAATAGATCCTCAACACATGCTCAAGAGATCCATACCAAAGATGCTCTCACAAGAAACTCTCCATGAATACTCCAAAAGATATTCTCACAAGAAGCACTCCATTGATCCACAAAAATGATGTTTTTCAAGAGACTATTGCTATCTTATTTATACTTTCATCCTCTAGGTCACTTAATGCATTTCTAGGTCACTTAACCCATTTCTAGGTCACTTAACCTAATTTCCTTATTTTAGGGTTAACCACTTTTCATAAATAGAAGTAGAACGAGACCT
>JASDQU010106884.1:21078-33824 GCA_032191745.1 Picea mariana | reverse complement strand
AGGGCATCATAACTTCACTGTCATAACCAACATTGTTCTTCAATAGTAAATGCATCAATCCATACTCATGGGTTAGTGCCATGCAATGAAGATTTTATTTTACATCACCACCTTACATAATACAATATCGAATCATGAAAACCTACAACAAACAGTGTCAGAACCTGCAATAAACCATGTCATACCCTACATCACATAGTTATAATATCACATCAAACTAAAATCCATGTGCATAGCCCTTTTCTTTAAGCTTCACCACATTATATGCAATTTGTTGTACAACAACTCATGTATGTACGTGACCTATTCAAGGTCAGCATGCGTATGTACACAACTATCACCTCTGTCACCCGTGTATGCCTTAGTAGATGACACTTTTGAACTTCCCTTCATTCTTTCATTCTATTCTGGCTGCTCTGTCTTTTTCACCCACTTCTGTAGATGTCCCTACTCCTCAAAACTTGTGCTTGGAGCATCCATATTTTCAAAGATGTCTCCCTTCCTTACTTCATTCCTTCTTCTAGCCACACTATTTGAAGTTCTCGTCATGGAATTTCTTCTTGTGTTCCAACACTCATGGGATTTGTGGCCAAATCCACTACAACTATAGCATCTCATGGTGTTACAGTGGACATAAATATGTCCTACTTGATCACATTTCCAACACCTTATGGTGTTATAGAATCTTCCATTATATCTCCATTCATAAGATCTACATTCAAAAGCTTTGTGAACATATTCATTACAAGAATAACAATGCCCATGAAAAATACTTTCATACCTTTGATTTGGTGTCCCAGGGATAGCTTCTTGATGTCTTCCTTGCTTTGTTCTTTTGAAATTTTCTTTGCCTTGTGTAGATGGTTTCGTTGTAACAGTGTCTTCCTTCTTTGATGGACTTACCTCATGCTTCTTTGAGGTGTTTGCTTCAGCATATGTAGCTTCTTCTTTGTATCCAAGACCTGTTTTATCATATGGTGATCTTTGAATTTCCAAGATCTCATCCAAGATTTTTGAGCTATTCAAGAATTTGTTTGACTTCTATACCTTCTTTCTAAGATCAACATTTTTATCTTCTAACTTGCAACATGAATCTTCCTTTTCATTTATTTTATCCTTCAATAGTTCCTCTACCCTTTTGGCTTCTTCAATTTGGGTCTTGAGATGGACAATAGTTTCAAATTTTTTGCTAATCTCATCATCTACCTTCGTATATTCTTTTTCAATCTTTAGTCTTGTGATTTCTTCTTCCTTTTCTTCTAATTGAGTCTTATTTTTCTCTTCTTGTTCTTTGAGCATTCCCTTTAACTTCAAGATGTGCCTTTGAATCATCCTAAGAAACTTCTTAGTGTTATCCGAAATACAGTTATAGTGTGTATAAAAGTGATCACTTCTATATATATATATAAACCCTCTTCAACTTCTTTTTGAATTTCTAATAGATCTTCTTCTATTTTTTCCATGGGATATTTTCCATCAAACTTTACACAAACTGTTTCTAGATCATCTTCTTCACTTGAGAAAAATTCAACATCATCACATTTTGAATCATTGCAATAAAGAGTCTTTGGAGATTCTTTACCTTTATTTGAAGTATCTTCAAGATCTTCCTTTTTGCCAACATTATCACATGATTCTTTGCCCCTTTTTGAAATGTCTTCAAGATCTTCATTTGTGCTAACGTCATTACTTGATTCTTTGTCTTCACTTGAAATGTTTTCAAGATCACATTTAGAAATAATTCATTGAAGGGTTTTTGGAGATTCTTTACCTTTGATAATCTTGATGGAGTGATGTTCAACATCTTCTTTCTCCTTCTTGCTTTGATATGTCTCCTCTAGCTTTAGTCATAGATCCTTGGTGGAAGTGCATTGTCCCATGCTATCTTTGATAGGGCTTGAGATTCCACTAAGAATGGTCTTGATATCCAATGCATCATTCTTCTTTCCTTCCCTTTGAGCTGCAAACTTTGACTTGTTCTTCAACGGAACTGATCCACCAATGGCTACCTTCCAAATAGATGCTCCCATTGTCCTCAAATACATGGTCATTTCTATTCTCCAAGTAGAATAGTTTTCCTCATCAAGGATTGGTATTTCGTCATCCATTTGTGTGTTTATGGATCTCCTTCAAGCTTGTTAAGGCTTGTAGTGAAGGCCTTCTTTGATACAAATTGTTGGACACACGTACCACACTTAGAGGGGGGGGGGGTGAATGAGTGTGGGGATATTTTTCCCAAAAATTCCCTCTTGCACAAAACTCATTAGTTAGCATTCAACATTTACTCATTACCCATTGTTGTCATTTCTAACCAGTTAGATGTGAACATATATCAGCAATATATCATCAACAAATCATCACCACAAGGAACACAAAGAACACAAGATGTACAATTTTATATTTATTACGAACTACAATTCTCGGGGTTTTTCAGCAACAACTGAATAGAGTACAACTTTACAATAGCACCATCTCTATAATGCAAGACTCATCTTACATCCTCAGCACCAACTGAGATGAGGCAACAATCCTCAACAAATATCAATCTTCAAAAGGCATGTGACCTATTGGTAGTGCAACATGCGTATGTACGTGCCCTACTAGTAGTATATCTCATGTGTATACACGCCCAAGAAGTACTACAGACTGTGTATACCTTCTAAGCTATTAGAGTTTATCCTTTTCATCACATGCTCAGATCCTCTGTAACCTGCAATCATATTCTCTTATGTCTTCCACTGTCCAAACTGATCCACATCTAGTCATAACACATCCATACTCTCCAATAGCCTACTCATGCTTTTCTATCAATTATACAATATGAATGCCACTCAATCATGCATAAGAAATCAGGTAGTATAGCCATCATATGACCACTGAATCACAAGATTACTGCTCACTCCATCAACCAAACTAAACCACATCATAGCATCCATACCAAGAATTCCCTAATCAATCACAACACAACAAACAATAGTATCCATCAAGACAATAATGTAACCATACCAGTGTCTCAGTGACAGATATGAGCCCATAGAATGTAGATCTGGAACCTGCTTCAGTCTTCAACAACTTGTCATCAGCTCAACCACAAATATCCATGATTTTTATTCATTGTAAGCTCCCTATACATAGACAACCCGTGTATGGTATGCATCCTGTACATAGACAACTCCCATATATGCACCCTATACACAGACAACCCACGTACACCTAAGAAAATATGGCTTTTATGTAATTCCGAGAATTTCTCCATCATGATCTCAGACTTGCTGAAACTTCAATGCGTCCATGAGATCCTATCGATCTCCTCTCTCTCAGAATATATCTTCAACACATGCTCAAGAGATCCATACCAAAGATGCTCTCACAAGAAACTCTCCATCAATACTCCAAAATATATTCTCACAAGAAGCTCTCCATTGATCCACAAAAAGGATGTTTTTCAAGAGACCATTTCTATCTTATTTATACTTTCATCCTCTAGGTCACTTAACCCATTTCTAGGTCACTTAACTTAATTTCCTTATTATAGGGTTAACGACTTTACATAAATAGAAAGTTCTCCAATAATTTATCATTTAAATATTCCTTCTTGATTTTGTCACTTTACTTTATCATTTAAATAATCCTCGACTTTATCACTTTACTTTATCATTTAAATAATCTTTCTTTACTTTTTCACTTTACTTTATCATTAAATAATGATTTTCTTCTTTTCAAGCACTTTGACTTCTTTGACCATTTGGGGCTTCAAGCCTTCATATGTGGGTCCTCCAATTTCGCAAGGTCATAACTCTCAAACCGTGAGGAGTTATGTGATATTCCACATACCACCAGAAATGACATGAAAAGTAATATCCATGTAGGATAGTTTCACTAACAACTTCATTGATATTCATATCATTATTCCACATACAATCATGGGTCCTCCAACCATTCTTCTAGGATAACTCAATCCGCAAAGCGTCTTCCCATGAGGGTTTTCACCATAGGGGGACCACTTTGGAGTTCATCCATTCGTGTACCTTATCAACCATGATAAGACGATTACATCAATCCAACTATGCATCATGTATCAATGAAAACTCATTGATTCATCTTCATCATATCAATGAAAAATCATTGTTCCATCTTCATCTATGCATTCTCTTCAAGGACAATATCAATGACAACTCATTGATCCATATTCATCTATGCATTCTCTTCAAGGACAATACATCAATCATCAATCAATCAATCATTTTACATCAATCAATCACATCAATCAATCAAAAAATTGGCATGAATGACAACATGATCCAATAGGGGAACCCTAAGGTAGAGAAAAAGTGAAAACCAACAATGAAAATGGTGCTCTAAGGAAGAAGAAAAAAAGATTACAACATATTTCTAATGATAGTTTTATACAAGTTCAAATTCAAGCATAAGAAAATAAATCTCAAAAGGACCTACACACTCCATTCCAACTTGTATATCATCAAATATCAAATAATCAAGGATGGGAAAACTCAAAGGAATACAAGATTCATATTTAATTATTCTCAAAAGGTTTCATACATACGACTATGCATGAAATCATGTCTTATTTCCAAAGATTTTTTCAAGGGTTACATTCCAAAGTCTACAAGGATAAAGAAAATCTTCAAAAATATTTTTTACATTTCAATATCAACTCCAATCATATTCATCATAAATACATTCAACCTCAAGCATGAATACAAATTTCTATTCTAAAAAATTAATCAAATTCCATATCTGATGCAGTCGTGCTCGCAAGCACGTCTGCTCACAGGATCTTTCCTTCTTCCCCGACCCGAAGAATTGTAACGCTCTTCTATTTCCCTATCGAGAAATCTTCACCCACAACAACTCTCTCATGGGATCTCCTTTTCTTTATCAGGAAATCGGACTTTGCGACTTCGCGAGGTCAGTGGTCAAGCGTTAGACTCTCGAATCCCCGAACCCCGATACAAGTCAACGCTGACCTTTCACTTTCCTTTTCGGGATTTCTTCTATCGTGATTTCGGCACTTGCGATGTCGAACAACTTACTTCCTTGACTCCTAAATCCTGATATGCTAATTACCCGACACACGTGCGAGTTGACTTTTTCCACGCCCTGTCACCTCGTCGGGATTTTGGACTTTGCTATATCATGAATCCTAATGCAATTGTTTCAGGACTTCTCGCCATGAAACCCTGAAATAATGTGCCACCTGTCCACGTAACCAACCCTTGTGGCCCCACACAAAATCCTTAACCGTCGGGATATCGCATTTCGTGATTTCGCAATTCCTTTTGCTATGTTTACGGGACTACCACCTGCGAAAACCTGATATGAAAATCCCTGATCAGATCCAACGGTCCTTGTGACTCGGATCTACGGTCCTACCCCTCCTGAGCTTTGAACCTATAAAGAACACTTTCACTGTAACCACCCTGCTCCTTGGCTAGATTTGACGGCTCGCAGGACTTTGCGAATCCTCCTCGGAGAATATCGTCTGTCCATCTTTCTTCAGTGATTTCTACAAATGACCAAGTGTTCCACTGCAGAACTCATCCACCTGCACGAAAACTTGCAACGCTTCTTACGAACTTCAAGTCACATCTTCCCTGCACTGTCCTTCCATAATCTCGAAGGCCTTATCCTTCCTGAGATTTCTCACAACTCTCAGTCTTAGAAAAAGACTCTTGCGTGCACTCCTTGCAGCAACCTTCACCCACATCCAAGTGTTGAAGTCCTTCAATCTGTGCACACCTGCAGCAGCAGTCCTTCAATGCTTTACTCAGGTTCACAACCCTGAAACTTCACTCGACCTGCACATTCCTTTCTCGGCTTCTGTACCCAACTACACCTTTTGGGCAAACAAGAACAAAAGCAACCCTATCTGAACCCTTTGTCAATGCACTCCTTGCAGACACTTCGACTGCACTCCTTGTAGGAACTCTAGCTCAGATAGCGAAAAAATTGAAACTCATTCCTACTTCCTCTCAGACTTCAAACTCAAACATGAAATCATATACATAGCATATAAAGAAAATGTATAATAGGAAGCAAACATTCACAAGCATATCATTCAACATGAATACACAGAGAACAGACATGAAAACCGTGAATTTGAATCAAATCCTTCTATTAATTCAAATATTAGTACATGGGTGTTCTTACATAGCTCTTTGCATGCTCTTGCCTCAATCTTCCATCTGATAATACAATACACAATGAGGGTTTCTATATCATGTTTCCCTCATGTGCTCTAAAACTGTCTAATCTAGAATTAAATTCTATCTACCTTCATTAACTAATTTAAATGCCTTCTACCTACTAAGGATGAGAGCAATCCACTCAAGGTCCATTTACATTATACAAGTGCGCTTCTTCTTAATGGCTCATTTAAGATTGCACAACAATTTCAAGGTGATTTCAAAATTTGTGTTGGCGCTGCCCAACTGTCTTATGTTTCCACACTAGCTCACTTGATGTTGACGATGCTCCTGCATCATACTCTCTGGCTTGAAAATTTTCATGGGCTCCTATCCATGAGCTCACCTATGGTGTTTCCATGCTTCTGTATCTCTGCTTCGCTTTCCCAGCTAACATCTTCAACTGGATGGCCCTTCCATTTGACTAGATACTCAAAGTATTGCTTTCGCCTGGTCCTCTTGCTCACTCTCTTGTCCAGTATGCACTCCATCTACAGTTCATCTGCAACTGGCATCTACTTTTTCCACTGGATCACTCGTTTTTCATCTCTAGTCTCTGCCTCATCAGCTTTATATGGGTACAAATCAGAGATATTGAATATCGGAGAAATTTTGATCCCATAGGGTAATTCAATCTCATAAGCATTTGCCCCAAATTTTCTCAAGACCCTACATGGCCCGATTTTATTCATCGTTAATTTATTATATGTTCCTCTCGGGAACCTTCCTTTTCTCAAATGTGCCAGAATCAAGTCACCAACCTCAAACTGAAGTTGTCTTCTGTGTTGATCGGCTCTACGCTTATATTCTTGACTTGAATTCTACAGTCACTCCTTCACCTGGATGTGAAGTTCTTTCATCACCTCTACGAATTCTTATGCACTAGCGCTTCTAGTCGCAGTCTGTTCTGAATCTCTCAACTCAGAAATTCCTCTCAGCTGCATACCATAGACAACCTGAAATGGACTTTGCCCTGTGCTCCTATTAACTAAGTCATTATAAGAAAACTCCACCTGTGGTAATATGTTGTCCCACTGGCTGTGGTGCTCTGTCACCAAGCTCCTCAGCAAGTCTCCCAAACTTTTGTTGACTACTTCTGTCTGTCCATCCATCTGAGGATGATACACTGAACTGAACAATAAGTTATTTCCTATATTCTTCCATAAGGTCCTCCAAAAATGCCCTATGAACTTAGTATCTCGATCTGAAACTATACTCCTTGGCAAGCCATGAAGTCGAATGACCTCCTTGAAAAACAAGTTCGCGATGTGAGTCATGTCACTAGTCTTCTGACATGGAATGAAGTGTGCCATATTGGAAAATCTATCCACTACCACAAAGATTGAATCAACACCTCTTTGCATTCTTGGCAACCCTAATACAAAATCCATGCTAATTTCATCGCACGACCTTTCTGGTATGGGCAATGGTTGATAAAAACCCACATTCTTCTTTCTTCCCTTTGATGCATCTGTCCACGAATCTCTTAACATCTTCTTGCATTCCAAGCCAAAAATATGACTCATTCAACTTTGCAAACGTCTTTTCATGAGCGAAATGTCCTGCCAATCCTCCACTGTGTTTCTCTTTTAACAGATTCTCCCTCATGGAGCATTTTGGAATACACAGCTGATTTCCCTTGAATAACAACCCTTCTTGGATTATGTATTCAGCCCACTGGCTTCTGTCTCTGAGAACTGGATTCTCAGTTGCTTCATACGCCTCCTTAAAATGATGATCATCTGTGTACATGTTCCTGAGATCATCAAAACCCAATGTTTTGACTCGGAACTCCTGCAACAACAAACACTTCTTGATCAAAGCATCAACCACTTTGTTAGCAGTACCAGAAATATGTTTAATCACAAATGTGAAATTCTGCATATACTCAACCCATTTGACATGTTTCTGATTCAACTTTTCCTGTTGAGTCACAAACTGCAGCGCATGATTGTCACTGTATAAGACAAATTCTTTCGGGATCAAGTAATGCCTCCATTTCTTTAATGTCTGTATGATAGCATAAAACTCCTTATCATAAGTGGAGTACTTCAACTTCGCTTCATTCAACTTCTCGCTGAAGTATGCTATTGGTCTGTCTTCTTGACTCAAGACTGCCCCTATTGCGAATCCACTTGCATCGCATTTCACTTGAAATGTCTTTCGGAAATCTGGCAACACCAAAATTGGTTGTTCCGTAATCTTTCTCTTCAACAAGTTAAAACTTTTCTCAGCTTCCTCTGTCCAGTGAAAAGACTTGTGTCTTTTCTTCACTGTATCCATCATCGCTACGCTAATTCCACTAAAATTCCTGATAAACTTTCGGTAGAAACTAGCCAATCCATGAAAACTTCTCACCTCAAAGATATTCTTCGGTGATGGCCAATTTTTGATCACTTATACCTTATCTGGATCCATCCTCAACTCATCTGCAGAAATAACAAATCCTAGATAAATGAGTTATTTCTTCATGAATGAGGACTTCTTCATATTTATCAACAGCTTCTCCTACTGTAATCTCTGCATTACTGTAGCCAAATGCTTCAAGTGTTCTGCCACTGATTTACTGTAAATCAGTATGTCATCTAAATACACAATGAAAAATTTTCCGATGAACTCCCTCAGGACTTCGTTCATCAACCTCATGAAGGTACTTGGCGCATTTGTTAAGCCAAACGACATAACAAGCCATTCATACAACCCTTCGTTTGTTTTGAATGTTGTCTTCCACTCATCACCTTCTCTCATATGAATCTGATGATAACCACTTTTCAAATCAATCTTTGAAAAATACTTTTCTCCACTCAAGAAATCCATCAGATCATCCATCCTCAGAAATGGAAATCTATACCTGATGGTTATCTTGTTAATCATCCTCAAGTTAGTGCACATCCTCCAGCCTCCATCTTTCTTCGGACTGAGTACTGTTGGAACAACACATGGA
The DNA here is from genome assembly GCA_032191745.1 of Picea mariana. Classification (NCBI taxonomy): domain Eukaryota; kingdom Viridiplantae; phylum Streptophyta; class Pinopsida; order Pinales; family Pinaceae; genus Picea; species Picea mariana. The sequence continues at coordinate 24,674 of JASDQU010106884.1, read as the reverse complement.
CTCAAGCTTTCCCTGACCAAACCTTTGTCCAACAACTCCTGGACTTGTCTTTTAACCTCTTCATTCTCTTGTGGCATCAATCTGTATGCGGCTTTGTTTTGAAAACTGGCTCCTGGTATGAGATCAATATGATGGCTCACACTTCTGATCAATGGTAACGAACGAGGTAATTGATCCAATACTATGTCAATGAACTCTTCCAGCAGTTCCTAAACTTCCTCCGGTAAATCATCCACTCTTGTGCTAGTCAATACAATCTTTGGTTTCCTAACCACTATAAACTGTGGATCCTCCTTCTTCTTAACCTCTATAAGAAGTTCCTTCCCACTCATGAGAAGTATTGTGTTTCTTACTTCGAGTTTCACCTCCTTATCCTTAATTGGAAGCAACATGTGAGTCCTCCCATTCTTCTCTAGGGTGTATGTGTTCATTCTCCTGTCATGAATCACATTCCTTTCATATTGCCATGGTCTACCCAGCAATAGATGACAAATGTCCATGGGAATAACATCACATAATATCTTATCATTATATCCTCCTATCTTGAATTCAACTAAACATTGTTTAGTGATAGTTACCTGANTCTACCATCTCGGTTGAAACGAGATTATCCATGCTACCACTGTCTACAATGACCTTGCATACCCTGTCCTTGGTCTTGCAAGCAGTCCTAAAAAGTCTAGTCCTTTGGACTGAACTCTCCACCTCATTCTCTGGTGTCAACAGAGCTTTTCGCATCATCAGCGATCTTCCACCTTCAGCGTCTTTGGCCTCAACATCCTACCTCTATGCTTCGACGATGTGAGTTTCTCCAATATCTTTCTTTTTATCTGGACACTCGTAAGACTTGTGCCCATTCTTTCCACATGTGAAGCATGTGATTACTCCACCTCTTCCTCTTCCTCTACCTCTAGTATGAGGAAACGTATTGTTATCAGCATAATCTCCTCTTTGCTCAGTATGTTGTCCTCGCTTCTCAGCATATTTCCCACGCTGTGAACTTCCACCTCTCTCTGTTCGAGTCTGAGGTTTCTTCCTGTCTTCCTTGGGATTCTGATATTTGTCCTAGGCAACCGATTTGCCTCTGGGCTAACTTCTGCCTCAGCCCCTCTGACCCTATTTTCGTCTCAGATTCTCTTCCGCTTTCAGAGCCATATGATAAGCATCTTCCAATGTCCGGATGGTTACCATGCTCATATCATCCTGGATATCATACCTTAGGCCATTCATGTATCTGGAAAAATTTTCATCCTCGCTCTCCCGATGACCTGCCCTGATGTTCAGTTTATAGAATTCCTCAGTGTATTCCTTCATTGTCATCAGCTTCTATCTCAGGTTCTGCATCCTCCTGAACAGAGTAATTTGATAATCTCTCAGGATGAATTTCGCCTTCATCTTTGCGATCATTCGATCCCAGCTCTTGATCTTCTGCATGCCCTTGCAACGTCTGTCAGCTTGTAGTTTGTCCCACCACAATGCTACATGTCCCTTCAATCTAGTGATAACATGTTTGACTTTATTGTCCTCTTCGACGTCTTCATAGTCGAAGTATGTATCTAGATCTCTAATCCAGTCTAGAAGCTCCTCTGCATCCAAGTTTCCCTCATAAACTGGAATGTCCATCTTTTCTCTTGCACCCATCCTTGCAATAGCTCTGATCAAACTTTCGTTTGATGCATATTCAGCTACAAATTCTTCTTCACGTTTAGCCTCCATCTCGCTTTCGGAATCATTGAGATCCCCAGCACTAGCTGTATGCCTTTGTGTTGTCTCCATGTCTTCGAGTCTAGCTCGTAGATCTCACATCTCTCTCTCTATAACTGGATCTGTCATCTGCCTGCCTCTTCTCCGTGGCATCTCCCTATCCTCTGGATCGGGTGACTGTCTATCTCTCCTCCTTGGTGGCATGGTGAAATCTCTTTCTTCTCTACTACAGAAAGAAAAGAACTTTTCAGTGCTCTGATACCACTTGATGCAGTCGGGCTCGCAAGCACGTCCGCTCACAGGATCTTTCCTTCTTCCCCGACTTGAAGAACTGTAACGTTCTTCTATTTCCCTATCAGGAAATCTTCACCCACATCAACTCTCTCATGGGATCTCCCTTTCTCTATCGGGAAATCGGACTTCGTGAGGTCAGTGGTCGAGCATTAGATTCTCAAATCCCCAAACCCCGATACAAGTCAATGCTGACCTTTCACTTTCCTTTTTGGGATTTCTTCTATTGCGATTTTGGAACTCGTGATGTCGAACAACTTACTTCCCCGACTCCTGAATCCCGATATCTTGATTACCCAACACATGCGCGAGTTGACTTTTTCCATGCCCTGTCACCTCGTCGGGATTTTGGACTTCACTATATCGCGAATCCTAATGAAATTGTTTTGGGACTTCTCACCACAAAACCCTGAAATAGTGTGCCACCTGTGCACGTCACTGACCCTTGTGGCCCCACACAAAATCCTTAACCATCGGGATATCACGTTTCGTGATTTCGCGATTCCTTTTGCTATGTTTACGGGACTACCACCCACGAAAACCATATATGAAAATCCCCGATAAAATCCGACAGTCCTTGTGATTCAGATCTACGGTCCTGCCCCTCCTGAGCTTTGAACCTGTAAAGAAAACTTTCGCCATAACCACCCTACTCCTCGGCTAGATCTGACGGCTCACGGGACTTCGCAAATCCTCCTCGGAGAATATCTTCCATCCATCTTTCTTCGGCGATTTCTACAAATGACCAAGTGTTCCTCCATAGAACTCATCCACCTGCATGCAAACTTGCGAGGCTTCTTACTAACTTCAAGTCACAGCTTCCCTGTACTGTCCTTCCACAATCTCGAAGGCCTTATCCTTCCTAATCTTTCTCACAACTCTGAGTCTTAGAAAAAGACTCTTGTGCGCACTCCTTATGGCAACCTTCACCCACGTCCAAGTGTTGAAGTCCTTCAACTCTACGCACACCTGCAACAACAGTCCTTCAATGCTTTACTCAGGTTCGCAACCCTGAAACTTCACTCGGCTTGCGCATTCCTTGTACGGCTCCTGTACCCAACTGCACCTTTTGGGTGAACGAGAAAAAAAGCAACCCTATCTGAACCCTCTATCAACGCACTCCTTGTGGACACTTTGACTACACTCCTTGCAGGAACTCTAGCTCAGATAGAGAAACAATTGAAACTCCTTCCTACTTCCTCTCAGACTTAAAACTCAAACATGAAATCATATACATAGCATATAAAGCAAATGTATAACATGAAGCAAACATTCATGAGCATATCATTCAACATGAATACACATAGAATAGACATGAAAACCATGAATTTGAATCAACTCCTATTAATTCAAATATCAGTACATGGGTGTTCTTACACACCTCTCTTCATGCTCTTGCCTCAATCTTCCATCTAATAATACAATCCACAATGAGGGTGTCTATATCCCGTTTCCCTCTTGCACTCTAAAACTATCTAATCTAGAATTAAATTCTATCTACCTGCACTAACTACTTTAAATGCCTTCTACCTACTGTTGGTTGTGGAGCCTGATTATCTTCCTGATTTATAGGTCTTTTACTTTCAGCCGTGTTTATACCC
>JASDQU010106883.1:129104-143754 GCA_032191745.1 Picea mariana | reverse complement strand
TGAAAATACGTACCTCTGAATGATGTTATTCCTCCAATCTCCGTCTGTCCTCGTTGCTGCTCTGCCCAAACTCTGCCCAAAACTGAATCCTTCCTCCCTGCTAGCTAGGAATAGAGCCTATCCTACTCCCTAGCTCCAGGATTCCATGAGGATTCCTGGCCCCAAAGCCCAAAACTCCCAGCAACCGATGCACCCCTTTAAAACTCCACCCAAACTCCAAACCAGAAAACACTGTCCCTAATCTCAGAAAAAGCTTCCTTTCCCCCAAATTTTCCAAAATTCCTCTCCTCGAATGCCTCTGCCCCCTCATATCCTCCTTCCCATTCACTGCCTCCTACCTTCATTCAATGCCACCCACCTTATCCCTCCATTTAATACCTTATCCCTCCATTCAATACCTTATCCCCTCACACGTTGAGTTTTCTAATAAATAAATTAAAAATTATTCATCCTTTAATTCGTTACCCCAAACATTAAATGAGTTAATTAATTAATTAATTAATTAATCAACATATATTAAACAATAAATAAATAATTAATTAATCAATTAATATTATTAATAAATAATCATTATTTAACTAATACACATTAGGACAGTTAATTATTTAATTAATTATACTTGATAAATCTTAAGCAATCATTTAACTAGGGTTGTTACATTTGACCCTTCAAGTTCTTTAAGAAGAAGAGAACTGTAGGAATAGTCTAGACAGGTCGGAACTAATACTTTCTTCCACCGCAATTGCATACTAGAACTGATCTTGAGATGCTACTTTTGTGGAAAGGAATAGTGACAGGAACCCGAATACCTCATACTTGAAGCGACATCCTCGATTTTGAAAGATGGAGAAGCTGTCCTTATCCTGTAGAAAAAAAAAGGGTAAAATTTTATTAACATCAAGTATCAAAATAAAATAATTATAGAGGAAACAAACTTATCACCTGAGTGAACTCACCAAATGTACTTAATTGATGGACCCTAGATGTAGACTCTGTTCCTCCTCTCCATATCCATGAACATGGGCACCATGGAATCGATAGGATGGAGAGGTTAAGAGCCACTTGATGGGTACCTCACAACCAGACAGAGGCCCCATCTTTAGAAGTAGTAATCAATATATAAAATCCACGATGCTCCAAAAAAAAAAATCACAAATTAATTAAGAGTACCTGATAAAAAAGGAAAAAATACTATGCTTTGCTAAGACATGGTAGACAAGGTCGCATTCCTTCGTCACAAAGCAAGGTATGTGAACTGATATCATTATTTCAAACCAAAGAAAAAACAAATAGAAAACCTATGGATAGGACCTAAATCACTCGGAAGATTCTTGCCTTGAAATAAAAATCTTTCGAATGCTAATAGATGGGATTCGACACCGAGATTTCCAGGTCATGGGCAAGGACAATCCCCCCGGTTGAATCCGAGAGCTTCAGAGTAAGGGATTTCACAGAAATTAAGGGTTTGTAACTCTACTTGTATATATTCTTTAACATCATAGAAAATAGAAGCAATAATATCTTACAATCGACAGCCTACCTTAGACAGAGGGCAAGCATCAGGGTATTTACCTCGAGGAATTCGATAAAAAATTGAAAACCCTACAAGATTTCACGGCTTCACTCTACGAACTACAATTGAAACTAAGGAAAAATATCCTAGTCTTAGGACAATTTAAGGAAAAGCAACCTCCTATGGACAATGAGTCTAGTTTTCCCAAGAAAGGAAATCCCAAAGGGATGAGCGTAATATACAGGCAGTATAGAAGGGAATTTAAAATATGCAACGCTTAGACAAATTTTTCCTCGAAGAGTTATAGGTAGTGACTACCATCCTTATTCAAAAATCTATTATTATGCAGAGGTCCCCAAAACCTTTAACAAGAATGGATTACCTGGCTTAAAACAAACTCCAATGGTAGTATGCTGCCAAACGGGTATCCACCAGAACGAGTCACCATTGTAAGTACTAGGGTTATGTCTAGAAAGGAGTATTAACCAGAGTGCTCAGGAATACAATCACAAGAAATACACACATAGCCAGTATCAAGTGGAAAATGATAATAATCTGTGGAACTCCATCGGCTAGTCTAAATGTTGATCAATGATGGTCGGTACTTGAACGCCAGGGTTAGGGCAAGGTGGAACGCTTTAGCAGGGCACTTTATTTTAGGGAAATTCATTCAGATAGGCCTTAATTATCTTGGTCAGAGGCCTTTAATACAATACAATCACATTCATGGTAACCTACCTCATATCCACGAAGAAATCGTGATGGCAGAGAACCTAGAACTATAGTTTTAGCCTTACCTTTCATTTATTTTGGTTAAGGTTTCCTTATGGTTGTCAATCAGTTAAATAAAGGAAACCATATGCCATAATCGGTCTGGAAGTAAATGACTGTTAGGCATAAGGATTTAACCTTTTAACAATAACAATGCTTGATAAACCCTAATGACCACACGAAAGGACTGTCACACTAATCAAAGTTCATTTACTCTTTTGTCTATCTCCACTTCCGAGAAAATTGATTCACCCTCTCTGAATCTTGAAGCTGATCATACGTGGATATCACTTGTTATTCCTTACTGGTGCAATCATAAGCATGAGTTATGGTGGGATACCTAGCTTTATAATCAAGTATGGAAAGGACAGTAGGCTGAATTTACCGTGTAACAACAGTTATTATATATGTATAGAGATAAGTAGTGATGGAAACTAGAAGATTAGTTTACATGAAGGGTAATTTGAAACACCTACATAATTTACAAATAGATGTTTGTCATGAATTTCTAGTTAGCTACCCCTTATGGTCATGTTTAAGTAAGTTCGTTAAGTCCACTTTTTTAAGAAACCATGAACACTCAACATAATCAGTACAAAGGAATTTAAGTTTAAATGTCCTGAATACAAACATAATTTTATTTTTTATTTTTAATGGCATTTTAGGGAAACATTACAGTACCCATCAGATCGACCTTGGACCACTTCTCCCTTCCAGTCTATGGATGAATTCTTCGACTACGCAGATGACACAACAGGTCTAAATCACAAGTTAAGTAATGTTGGAAACCATGATTATAATATTTTTGTAGCATAGAATTTTTCCTGAAATTTTTTTTTTTTGTTTTTTTGTGTGTTTGGACGAATCAACAACTAGTTGGGCACATGCTCGCGTTACACGTGGCCGTGTTATCCAACCACTACCACTATAACCTCCAGGTGTGCCCATGTTGCCTCTTACATGGCACACAAGGTAAGTCGGGGGGAATTGAACTTGAAACCTCATGGAACTTCATTTTCACGACACTTGCCAATTGAGCTGCCCCCCCGGGGGCAATTTTTCCTGAAATTTAATTTAACTCGTAATTCATTTTTTTTTACTTCTATTTACTCATTAATGTTATTAGTTTTCTCGCAGGATCGTTGATGTTCGAAGTATCCCAATTCAGGGTCGCATCCTATGCAAAAGGTGCTTGGGTTCTAGATATAGCGCAATAAAATTTCCAGGTTCTATTGCGTGAACTGATACTATGTTAGAATACAGTTGTCGTGGCTAGAATTACTAGACTTCTATGATAGTTGATTTAACTGTATCTTCAATTTAAAGAAAGGTCATAAGGGTTGAATTCTTACTTCTATGTAATAGAAATAAATAGTATGTAATGGACAAAAATTAGTGTCGTTGCTACTTGTTTTCAATGTATGCAAAACTCTATAATTACAATAAATGAACTCGGTACTGAAATTTTGTTGATACTTCTTCTGGTCTACAGTGTTTTTTATCCGAATCAGACAGTCTTTAATTAACCCCTGTGGTTGTGCATATGCACTCTACAACCGTCTATATATGTATTTATTCTTGCGTGCTTCCGAAAATTATGCTCCTTAAGTTCACTGAGTTTTTTCGTTTCTATGCTATTCAAATCAAAAGGAACTTTTGTTCTGTAAATGTTTGAACAGTACAAGATTAAACTATTGACATAAAATGAAACATATATATATATACCTTCCTATACCATCGTTGAGACTCTTATTGTATGAATCATTGGATATTTTAAACAGATTATAAAAATTTTGCACAGATTCTAAATATATACGTACGATATTGTTCTCATCATACATAGATGTTATAACAAGTCTGATTTTGACATGAATACTATTAGATATTCAAGTGATACGACCCTCTGTAATTCCTAACGGTAATATGCGTATGCATGTATATACTTTTAATTCTTAAGTACTTTTCAGTATTTTCTTTAGTAGTTTATGTATTATATGAGTTCTTCAATTGATTTCTTAAACATATATAAACACAGGATCTGTATTATCAAAAGTAGAATCGAACTGATTATGTTTTAAAACTAGATGCATTCCTAGTGTGTTTACATAATTCAATTCTATTCATAGATAAGATACACAAGCAGTTTATTCAACACAAAAAGTTATATTTGTAAGGATTTATCCTACAGCTGTTTCCATCCAATTTGTAATTTAATCCACAAAAATAAATCATACAAAATTAAAATAGATATACTCTTTCAGTCATTAAATCAAAATGAATTATGTTTCGAGGGTTAGCCAACATAAATAAGTCACCCAGAACTGTATATATGTAATTCTATCAACCATTTAAATCAAGAACATATGACGAGAGTAAGAGCAGATGAACATATCTGAGCAAGTTTGTCGAACAACAAATGGAACAACCACGTTCCTCCCAACCTTAGAATGAAACAACCAATGCTACTTGCTCTATTCAGCCCCTAGCCTGAGCATGAATCCATGAGGGTGAACTACAGAAATGCTGCTCAGCAATTATCCTTCAGTTTCAACAACTTCTCCTCGCTTCACACTTAGAAAATAGTGTTCATAATAGCAAGAGATAATTATTTTTCCAAGCATACTAGGCAGAATCCTACCTCCTCCCATATGCTATATATCCAAAAGAAATTGCGCCTAGATCTTTTTCCCCATGGGAATTTTCATAACTTTCCAAATACATGATTTTCAGGGGCTTCCAATGGCCAAATTCTTGATTTTCCACTTGTAACATTCAGCCTTGAGGTAGTTCCAACATGCTCCCCACTCATGGAATCATGGTTAGCTGATTTTAACCTGGTTGTTCCATTTTTCCATCAACAATAAATATAAAATATTTGCTTCTTACAAGTGTCATAGTCAAAGAGTTAGTTGGGTCAAATCAGATATTTTCCCAACAATCATAATAATTATTTACAATTAACTAAATTCAAAATTCAGAATTTCCATAAATGGCAATAATTTTCCAATTTCGAATTTACCAAAAACAAAAATAAATTCCTAAGCATTTTCAGACTTTTAAAAATAATTTATTTTTGGGGATGTTACATACTTTCCCCCTTAAATAAAACACTGTACTGAGTGTTTGTCCCTTTCTTGGAATAGGATTGGATGATATTTCTGCAGATCTCCCTCCAACTCCGAAGTGTCCTCCTCAGGACTAAAGTGCTTCCATTGCACTTTTACCTGGGTGGCGACTCTGTTCTGAAGTGCTATTTCTCTCCTATCCAGAATGCACAGAGGTTCCACTTGCAGCTCGCCTTCTAGTTCCACCTGCACCAAGCTCCAATCGATCATATGAGTAGGGTCATGAACATCATTTTTTAACAGAGAAACATGAAATACATTATGAATTTTTAGATTGCCAGGAAGTGGAAGTTGGTATGCTATGGGTCCATTTCGAGCTAAGATATCGAAAGGGACATAAAACCTGGGTGACAACTTGGCACAATTCCCTAGCTTTAGTGAACTTTTTCAGGATTTGAATTTTAAATAGATGCGGTCTCCCAATTGAAATTTCAAGTGTCTTCTTTTCAGGTCCACATAAATTTTCTCTCTGTCCTGAGCCTCTTTTAAATTCTGTTGTACTTTTCTTACTGTACTCTCTATTTCCTGAAGCATTTCTGGTCCCACCATGAGTCTGTCAACTGGGTTATCCCAACTAATCGGAGTCGTAGACTTTCTTCCATACAATACTTCGAAGGGTCTCATCTTAGCCGAAGTTTGGTAACCATTGTTGTATGAAAATTCCACCAAGTGTAGGTAGTCTTCCCACTTGCTTGGTTTTTTCTTACGTACATATGTAGCATATTTTCTATGATTTGGTTTGTGCATTCAGTCTACCCATCTGTTTGTGGATGATAACTTGTGATGAAATTCAGGTTAGTATTTAACCGTGCAAACAATTCTTTCCATAAAGAAAATGTAAATTTTACGTCTCTATCTGAAATCACCATTTTAGGAATACCATGCAGTCTAAAATTTTCTTTCATGAATAGTTCAACAATGTTAATAGATTTAAAAGTAGACTTTACATGAATAAAGTGTGAAAACTTACTAAGCTTATCAATTACCACCATAATTGAATCATTTTGTTTTCGAGTTTTAGGCAAACCTATAATAAAGTCCAGGGATATAGTCTCCCATTTCCATTCTAGCAGATGTAAGGGCTGCAACAGGCCATTTGGATGCTGGTGTTTGGCTTTCACCTGCTAACAATATTGGCACTTAGCTAAGTATTCTGTTGTTTCTCCCTTCATGTTAGGCCAATAAAATAACCTCCTTAATGCTTTTACCATTTTATGGTATCCCGGGTGACCAGAATATGGTTTCTTGTCTACTTCGTCCAAAACTGTTGACTTTAATTCTGCCAAATCTTGTATATAAATTCTATTTTTAAATAGTAGTAGACCATTTCTATCCAAACTCAGATCTTCTTTGTTTGAACTTTTTGTATTATTTCATAATTCTGCCACTGTTTTAGTGTAATTCTCATCGGTATTACCTGCAGCCTTTATCCTCTGTTCAAGATCACTTTATGCCCTACTAGTGTTTATTTCAAACAACTCATGAACTCTTCTACTTAAGGCATCAACAACCTTGTTTTCCTTAACCTTGATATGTCTTACCTCAAAGTCAAATTCTCTCAAAAAGGTCACCCATCTTGCTTTCTTTTCATTAAGGTATGGTTGACTAAACAAAAATTTCACACCACTGTTATTTGTCAATAACAAAATTTTTATGCCCATTATGTAGTGTTGCCACATCTTTAGGGTGTGTATTACTGCTTCCAAATCTAATTCATGAGTGATGTAGTTTCATTCATGTTCCTTTGGTTTTTGGGACTCATAAAAAATAACGTGCCCTTCTTGAGTTACTAAACCACCTAGTCCTTCTTTACTCTCGTCCACACAAACAGTGAAGTCTTTGTCTAGATCTGCTACTTTTAAATTGGGCGTGATTGTTAACAATTCCTTTAACTTATTAAAATTGTCCTGACATTTCTATGACCAATTAAACTTAGTTCCCTTCTTTTGTAATGATCTGATGGGGTATGCAATCTTGGAAAACCCTTCTATAAATCTGCGGTAATATCTGATGATTCCCATGAATGACCATATATCTTCTACATCCTTAGGAATTGGCCATTCCATGATGGCTCTTATTTTCTTAGGATCAACTGCAATACCTTCCTCAGATATTACATGTCCTAGGTATTGTATTTTCTTCTGATGAAAGTCGCACTTATCAAATTTGGCATAGAGTTTGTGTTTTCTCAAAGTTTGCAGAACTGTCCTTAGGTGTTCTTCGTTTTCTTCTTCTGTTTTAGAATACACTAGGATATTTCCAATAAATACCAAAACAAAATTGTCCAAGTACTGACTGAAAATACTGCTCATTAAACACATAAATGTGGTTGGTGCGTTAGTGAGTCCAAACGGTATAAAAACAAATTCGTAATGTCCATATCTTGTTCAAAATGTTGTTTTACTTATCTCCTCATCTTTTATTCTAACCTGGTGATAACCAGATCTTAAATCCAATTTAGAAAAAATATTTTCCCCACCCACTTGATCGAACAGATCATTGATCCTAGGTAAGGGGTACTTGTTTTTAACAGTCATTTTGTTTAATTTTTTGTAATCGATGCATAATATTAGAGTTCCATCTTTTTTTTAACAAAAAGCAATGGTGCTTCTCATGTGACACACTCAGTCTGATATATTATTTGTCCAATAATTACTGTAATTTAATTTTTAATTCTATTAATTCCAGTAAACTCATTCAGTAGGGTGCTTTAGGTATAGGGGTTGAACTAGGTAGTATGTCGATAAAAAATTATATCTCCCTCCTTGGGGGTAATTTAGGTATCTCATCAACAAACACATCTCTGAAATCATGCAATATGACAAAATCCTCCAAGCTAGGTTTATTTTCTTTTTCCAACATATTTTTTACTTAGATTGCATAAATTTCACAACCCTTTCTCATGTATTTCTGAAATTGCATTACCAAAATATGTCTAATTGAGATTGGTTTTTGTATACCTTGAACTGTCCTAACAGTGTCATTTTCGTCTTTATACTTGAGTGATTTTTTCATAATAATATAACACTACTTTATGCCTTTCTAACCAATCCATTCTGATAATTACGTCATAAGACCCTAACGATAGAATGTTCAGATTTGTCTTTGTGTTTTGACCACCTAAACTGAACTCACAATCAAAAATAAAATCAGATACTTTTCTTTTTGTTCCTGTTGCTAGTTGTACTAGCCAAGATTTTTCATGTCCTTTTTTCTTAAGTTTATTTGAATCCACTACACCAGGAGTGATGTAACTCAACGTAGCTCCTTAATCGATTAAAAAAGAAATACGAGTATTGTTAATATTACCTTCAATTTCCACTATAGTGGATTGGTGGTTAGCTTGTTAGCCATCCACGACTGCATTGATCTGATGTAAGTGTCTGCCCACATCTCCCACTGTAGAGGCTTCCTGTAGGTTGTGAACTATATTTCTGGCTACTGAAGTCAAATGTGGACAGTTCCTCCTTAGGTGAGGTTCTCCACATTCCTAGCATTTTAACTATTCATGGGGGTTGTCCCCAAACTTCTTTGTTCCCAGATTTATTGGTTTAGGACCTCCTTGGGTGTTCTGATTGTTGGAGTGAAAATATTTCTTTGGAAAACTCTTTGTTTCTTTCCAAAAATGAGTTGGATGATATCCCTTCTTCCACTTGTTCATTCAGTCTTGTTTCTTGTCTTTCCAAGCCTTGGGAAATTCTGACTGTTGTTTGTATTAGTCGTAACACATTCGGGCTTTCTTGAAAACTTCTCTCAAGGACTTGGGATTATCAAATTCGATTATGTCCTTATAGGATAGTGGTAAACATCTTAGGAACCGCTATATTTTCACTTTGTCCTCCTGGATATAAGGCACGAACCTTAGTAATTCCGTGAATTTGTTTCTTTCCTTTAGGCCCTTGGCCAACTTCAGATATTTCCACCATATGCTTGCTTTTCCCTTCAGGTTATATATGGCCATTTTGACCTTCATATTGTTGGAATAATTGTATGTTTGGAAATACTTATTTATTTCTAATAACCATGCTTCAACTTCATCCCCTGTTCTCGATTCCCCGTCGAAGGTAGATGGTTTGATTTTCTTAAACTCTCCCTCAAGGTGGTCTACCTGTTTCATTTTTCCTCCTATTTTTGTTTTATCTTCAACTGAAGGTGTACCTTCGGATGAGTTGTCCCCTTTTTATGCTTCGGGACAAGAATTCTTGGAGGCCCTTTTACTGATCTCTTCTTCTTGGTTATCATCCTTTGGGATTTTCTTTGTCACTATACTTCATAACAGGACTTCATTTATTTCCTGTTGTTCCTACTGTGCTTTTTTTAGTTTCTCATTCTCTTCTTTGAAAACTTGTAGCTCAACAATAAGATTTCTCATAGTTTCTAGAACTTTGGTAGGTGAAATTCCATCATTGTTCTGCCTCTAATTTTCAGGAGGCCTTTGTTCATGATTCTCCTCGAGTCTGATTTCTACTTCATCTTGTGTTGCCATGATTACAATAGAATGAAGTGTTTTTTGTTTGTAACGATAATTGTTTTGTTAGTTTTACATAAGCATGGAAAATATATGCTAAGTAACTATTTTGGCCCCTCTTAAGGTCCAAGTGATGTAACCTTTGCTCTAATACCATATATAATGTTTCCAAAATTTTACAACTAATTTTTTNATGACAGAAAGGTTCCACTACTTCCTTGGCATCCATATCTTGATCTTACCGCTTCTTGTCATGGATGTAATATTTCATATAACTAGGTGTACATATCTATTATGACAATTTTAACTCTACCTTCCATAAGAGAAAAAACGAAATATACTACCTAAGGAGTATATTCCCTTGGTATTTCATTCTAGTGTACAAGGTGTTTATAAACTATAGGACTTATTTACTATTTGCACAATACCATAGTGTAATTTATGTTACCCTTAACAATCCAGTTCATTTGTTATTATTGCTATAATTGTTTATACAAGTATTAAACTTGGGCAATTGTGACTAGCACAAGGGTCATTGTTATTGTCGAACGACCACATGATAACTAACATAGTCCAAGTGTTTACTAGGCCACAAGTAAGATTTAATACATAACCGGAATGAAAATGATGTGTGTTCTAAACCCTAACTAGTCTGTACTTGTTCTTCACCATAACTATGGAAGTAAATAAGGTGGCAGGGGTGACACTGCCAAGATTTGATGACATACCCACGACATTTAACAAGTAAACTGGGGCGTACTCCTTAGGTTGGTGCTCGAATTTCGTGCCCACTGCACTCTCGCCACCTCACATAGATCACATGGCCTTGACATAGATCTTATCCACTGCCATTACTAGGCTCACTGGAGGTTTTTACCATTGTTTGGTTCATTCATTCTTATCGCTGCGTTTATGCAAACCACTATCAATCTGCCTCTGTTACTACTCTGCCTGGTGTAGTGACCAACAATCATGAAGATGGAATTCGTATGGGTGAAAGGAGTGTTCATAGAACACTGGTTGGAACCCCTTGCAAGGTAAGAATTCCTCGAAATTGGTTATTTGTTCTTTGTCCTATGTGGTTACGTCGTCTGGTATTGATGCATATGCTCTACATATGTCCTCCTAGGACTTTTTGCTTTGGTATGAATTTTTATCTATTTTGTAATGTCTTTTATGTAGGAGATTAAGCTATTGTACTAGAGGCAGTATTGATTGTAATCGATTTTTGTTACTTCATAGTTTTCCCCACCTCTTTCTTATACGTAGTCGAATAATCATTTTCTTTAACCCTAAGTATTTTCAACATAGATTAATCCTGTAGGGTAATGTTATTGCCAAGATTTCCTTTAGGTTTTGTATTTATTTCTCTCTTCGTCGAGGTCGGGTTCGATTCCCCATTGTGTAATACTCACTTTTTCTAATGGTCGACTCCTATTGTACTTTCTATAGGTATGGGTCACATTTCATTTCTTTAAACTGTTGGTTCACGTTAAGTCTCTAATCTTCATCTTCTGACCTCATCGTAAGGAATTCTGGCATTTTCAGGTTATCAAACACAATTCAGTGCTATAAGTTGATGTAGGATTTCTTTATTATTGTACAAGATTTAGATTCATACAGGGTTTACCTTAATCGTGACTCAGCACGTTTAAACACGGTGATGGTTCTCACTATGAATTATTATTCTTCAGATATTTAAAATAATCCTAAGAGAATTTTCCCTATATTTCATTCAGAGACATGCAGTCATTAGGAAATATAAAAAAGACTCGTCTCATCTTTATAAGAAGGAAAATGACCATAGTTTTTAGGCACCCCGAATCCCTGTTGAATCTCGTTGTCTTTTGTCATCATACGTTAGCTTATATTTTTATTACAGTGGCAAGGGTGAAGTATCATGGCTTTAATGGTGTTGCAATATGTATAAATTGATGGAGTATTTTCTATGTATATTCTTGATAATTTTAATTTCAAAAGCTTATTTTATTTCTTTCTGGTATTCATGGTTAAAGAATTGTTTATAGCAATCTAATGATGGGACCCTTGGTTTTTGCGAGGGTAACCATCAGATCGACCTTGGCCCACTTCTCCCTTCTAGTCTATGGATGAATTCTTTGACTGCGCAAATGACATGGCAGGTCCAAATCGCAAGTTAAGTAATGTTGGGAACCATGATTATAATATTTTTGTAGATAGAATTTGTCCTGAAATTTAATTTAACTCGTCATTCGAAATTTTGTTTACTTCTATTTACTCATTAATGTTATTGGATTTCTCGCAGGACTGTTGATGTTCGAAGTCTCTCGATTCAGGGTCAGATCCTGTGGAAAAGGTAATTGGTTTCTAGATATAGCACAATAAAATTTCCAGGTTCTATTCCGTGAACTGATACTATGTTAGAATACAATTGTGCTGGGTTGAATTACCAGACTTCTATGAAAGTTGGTTTAACAACATCTTCAGTTTAAAGAAAGGTCATAAAGGTTGAATCCTTACTTTTGTGTAATATAAATAAATAGTATGTAATGGACATAAAGTAGTGTTGTGGCTACTTGTTTTCAATGTATCCAGAACTTTATAATTACAATAAATGAACTCGGTACTGAAATTTTGTTGATACTTCTTATGGTCTACAGTGTTTTTTATCTGAATCAGACAGTCTTTAATTAACCCATGTGGTTGTCCATATTCACTCTAAAACCATGTATATATGTATTTATGCTTGTGTGCTTCCGAAAATTATGCTCCTTAAGTTCATTTAATTTTTTCATTTCTATGCTACTCAAATCAAAAGGAACTTTTGTTTTGTATATGTTTGAACTGTACAAGATTAAACTATTGACATAAAAGGAAACATATATATATTTACCTTCCTATACCATCGTTGAGACTCTTATTGTATGAATCATTGAATATTTTAAACAGATTGTAAACCTTTTGCACAAATTCTAAATATATATGTACGATATTGTTCTCATCATACATAGTTGTTATAACAAGTTTGATTTTGAAATGAATATTGTTATATATTCAAGTGATACAGCCCTATGTAATTCCTAATAGTAATATGTGTATGCATGTATATACTTTTAATTCTTAAGTATTTTTCAGTATTTTCTTTAGGAGTTTATGTATTATATGAGTTTTTCAATTGATTTCTTAAACATATATAAACACATGATCTATATTATCAGAAGTAGAATCGAACTGATTATGTTTTAAAACTAGATGCATTCCCAGTGTGTTTACATAATTCAATTTTATTCATAGCTAAGATACACAGGCAGTTTATTTGACACAAAAAGTTAGATTTATAAGGATTTATCCTACAGTTGTTTCCATCCAATTTGTAATTTAATCCATAGAAATAAATCATACAAAATTAAAATAGATATACTCTTTCAGTCATTAAATCAAAATGACTTCTGTTTAGAGGGTTAGTCAACATAAATAAGTCACCAAGAACTGTATAGATGTAATGCTATCAGCCATTTAAATCAAGAGCATATGACCAAAGAAAGAGTAGATGAAAATGTTGGGTATGTGTTATATTCTTTTCATGTATATGTGTGGGTGCTTCAAATACGACAATTGCGTCTCCGTTTAGCGGTTTTTGCTATTTTTAGTGGATTTTGCTATTTTTAGTCGTTTTGTAAATTAATCCCGGATTAAGGGATTAGGGTTTTGGTATATACGGAATACCTAAAAACATTGTATATATTGTATGGTGAATGGTGAAATTCGAGATAATGAATATAAGAAAGGTTTTCCTGGTTGAGGGTTTTTGGTATAAAATCTTTGTGTACTTTGTGTATGAGCCATTGATTAATTTCTGTCTTTCTTAATTATCTATATGCATTGCTTTACTTCGCAGGTTTTAAATTTACATGTGGTATCAGAGATCATTTTTTGCTTCAGAGGGATGCCTTTGTTGTTGAGGGTTTGGCTCGGTCTTGATAGATCAAGTTTATCTTGGGTCTATGATAAACCTGGGTTTAGTGGGAGCTTTTGCAGTGGAGAATTGAGTACAGAAATAGGAATGGCGAGCTCATCTAGAATCGAGATAGAGAAGTTCAACGGTAAAAACTTTGAGCTATGGAATCTCAATATGGAGGACCTTCTTGTAGACAAAGAACAATGGATCGATGTGGATCCTGGTACATAGCCTACTAGTACACCATCTACTAGCACACAGGCTACTAGTACACAACCTACTAATACACAAACTACTAGTACACCAGCTATTGGTATGTCAAAGGAAGATTGGGAGAAGTTGGACAGAAGAGAAAGAAGTACTATTCGACTCTACCTGGCAGATTTAGTGTTGTTGAATGTCTCAGGAGAATCTAGAGCCAAGGAACTATGGGATAAGTTAGGGAATTTGTATCAATCAAAGTCCCTAGTAAACAAGTTTCTTCTTCAAAATAAGCTATATTATCTTAGGATGAAAGATGGAGATTCTGTGACAGAACATCTAAATGCCTTTAATACTCTGGTAAGTCAACTTGGATCTATTAATATTATGATTGCAGAAGAAGATAAGTGTATTACTTTGTTATGTT
The DNA here is from genome assembly GCA_032191745.1 of Picea mariana. Classification (NCBI taxonomy): domain Eukaryota; kingdom Viridiplantae; phylum Streptophyta; class Pinopsida; order Pinales; family Pinaceae; genus Picea; species Picea mariana. The sequence goes on along the minus strand of JASDQU010106883.1, from coordinate 129,312 downwards.
CTTTGCTAGACTCTTGGGATAATCTGGTTGTAGCAATAGGTAGTACCACTCAATCTACATTGAAATATGAGGATGTAGTTTCATCTTTATTATCTGAAGAGATGAGGAAAAAAATCATGGATGGTCACAACACAGATGCTTTATTTGTAAGAGGGCATACCCAAGACAGGAACCCTGGTAAGCCTTCGGGATGGAGATATAAATCTAC
>JASDQU010106883.1:82911-129004 GCA_032191745.1 Picea mariana | reverse complement strand
CCAAAATCCAACTAGATGACTTGTATTCATGGGCTAGGTAGTAGTGTTGTAGATTATGTGATATCTAATATCCCCATTTCCAACCAAATAACAACTTTTAACCTTTTAAATGACCATGAGCCTCACTTGATCATAAACCTTTAACCCTAACTCTAAAATTTTTCATCCATAGGAGTACCATTGAAGAGAATTCTGATAATCAAAAGAATTTGCACTTTGACAAAAGTAAAGTTGACATTTTCTTAAAGGATTTAAATAGTAAATTAAACCTCCTAACTTATAAGGACAACATTGAATAACTCTATCATAATTTTACAACTACCCTTTCCACTTCTATTAACAAGTTCTCTTTCAAGGTGTCCTATAAAAAGAATAATAGAATGACCAACCCTTGGTATGATAAAGAATGTAAAATTGCTAGGAAATCCATTAGGGATGCTTCTAATGAGTCCTTAAAACTCGATAAGATCAATACGTACAAAGCCCTAATTAAAAGGAAAAAAAGATACTATATCAATAAAAGGCAAGAGCAACTTTCACAACTATACAAGTTGGATCCTAAGAAGTTTTGGAGCCAAATTTTAAAACAAAATACTAAAGAAAATAATAGGATTCCCTTAAGGACCTAGAATTCCTACCTTAAAAGTCTTTACGGGTTCCCTAATTCCATGGACATCATTCCTATTGTCCCTACAAAGGAAGAAGTTTTTTCTTTAGATGACATAGAGTTCAGTGTTAAGTGAATCGCAAATGGGAAAGCTAAGGACATTGAAGGCTACCAAGATTAAATTTTTAAAATCGAAGGGCCAATCCTTATCCCTCACATACACAAGCTCTTCAATTTAGCAGTCAAGCAGGGCTTCCCTAAACCTTGGACACAAAGCCTCATTGTTCCTATTTTTAAAAATGGGGATAGAAACATTCCCTCTAATTATAGGACCATTATGATTAGCCCGATTTTAGCCAATCTTTGTGGAATTATTTTGGAAAAGAAGATTAGCCTTTGGCTAGAAAGTCACAGTAAAAGAGCTAAAGGCTAGGCTAGGTTTAGGAGATAATCATTCAACTGTGTACCATCTTGTTACCTTTAGCATCATTGCAGAGGAGTTCCGCAATACTGAAACGAATCTTTTTTGTTGTTTTGTTTACTTTAGAAAAGCTTTTGGCATGGTTCCTAGGAAAAACCTTTGGAATAGGTTGGAAGAGATAAAATTGCCTCTCGAGTTGAGGGCCTCTACAAGAAGGATGTATGAGAATGTTATGACTAATTTTAAAAACACTAAGGGCTAGTCAAAAGAGATTAACTCCAATATCAGAGACAAACAAGGTTGCCCCTTGCCCCCTACCCTTTTTGGCATATACATTGATAAGTTAGAAGAATGCTTGAAAAAAGCAAGTTGTGTTGGCCCTACTCTCACTGGTATAGTCATCAATCTTCTTATTTATGATGATGATATCGTTCTTATGGCAAGGAGTCCCAATGATCTTGAAAACCAACTAAGAATCCTCAAGGAGTTTTGCTCCAATATGAGTATGATTTTTAATACTGATAAGACTAAGGTCATGATTATTAAATCCAATAAGATCCCTTATGGTACCTTTGTATAAGAAAACAACAACTTGGCGGAAGTGACTTCATACAAATATCTTGAAATTGATATTCACCAGAAGCTCAATTGGAATTATAGCATTGAGAAAAGGATTATTGGGGGATGGAAATCTTATTATGGGCTTGAAAACAATTGTAAATCAATTGATGTTTGGAGTTGGGATAAGAAGAAACTTCTCTTTGAGACTTTTGTTACACCTTTTATTCTTTATGGATGTGAAGTATGGGGTTGTAGTATATCTCGTGAATCGTGGTGAAAGATAGAGAAACTACAAAAGAATTTTATAACCTATAATCTCAAAATTAAAGGAAATACGCCCTATCCCATCCTCCTCTTAGAAACAAACCTCTTCCCCATTGAGAGCATGGCTATGAATAGATACCTAATGTATAAGAACAAGTTAAACAACATGGAAGAGAAGAGGCTAACTAAAATTGCTTCAAAATCAATTCATAACCACCATCGACTCAAGCGATGATGGCATAAAGATGCTTGGTCTTAGCTAAGCTACTAGGGAATCATGGAAGAAACCATTTTGCAGAATAAAGACACTATTAAAAAAAACATCAAATCAAAATTTAAGGAGAAAATGTGGTGTGATAAAGAGTTAGAGGAAAAAAGAAAATTAATGTATTATAAAGATGTAATCAACCCTAATCTAGAAGATCAAAATTATCTATGTGTTTTGCCAAGTGTAAAGTAAAAAATAAGCATTGCTAAGATAAGAACAAATTCTCATGAGATCCATAGTGAAACTGGGTGTTCGTCAATTCCTAAAATTCCATGGGATGAAAGAGTGTGTCACCTTTGTGACATTAAGAAGATTGAAGATGAAAATCACTTTCTCTTAGATTGTCCAGCCTATACCCATATTATATCTCATTTTCAAAATATTTATTAGACTACCAACCTTCCTAACCTCTTAACTCAACAAAAGTATGGTGATCTTGGAAAACTTCTCTTAATGTTTTTTTAGTAGATGAACAAAATTCCAAAGAATCACAAGTAATTACTTACCCTCTTAAGGTCAAATAGACCAATTCGATCTTAGTGGACGTTAATCATTATCATCATCATCATATTTAAGTAATAAAATTATATGATATGTTTAATTTAAATACTTTAATTTATATAATATGTTTAATTTAGTTTAAATCATATGTTTAATTTAAAATATGACATGTTTAATTTAAATAATTTAGTTTATATTTAAGTAATTAAATACTTCAATTTAAAATATAATAAATTTAATTTAAAATATTAAAATAATAGCTTAATATTTTGAGATTATCATATAATCAAATAAATATTCGATTTAAAATATGATAAATTTAATTTAAATAATTAAGATAATATCTTAATAATTTGAGATTATTATGTAATGTGTGGAACATTAGTCAAGTAACTTTTCAATTTTATTTCCATGTGGTAACGGGTCCACCTTAAAAATGAAGAATGTCTTCTATGTGAATTAAGAATATGTAATTTTATTTTTATTTTATATATTATAAAATTCATATATTNTATTTTTTTAATATATATATATATATATATATATATATATATATGATATTTTTATGTAGATTTATTTTTATTTTAAGCATTATATAATTTATATATTAATTATAATTTATTTTTATTTTACACATTATATAATTTATATATTAATTATAACTTGTAAATGATATAATGTTTTTTGAGATTTGATCCGTCCTAATATTATAATATCTTATTACACTATATTATACATTATAATGTATTATTAATAATGACAATTATTATATTGTATTATTATTATTATTATTTTATTATAATAAAATATAATAATATTTTTTTATTACAATAATATTGTATTGTAATAATATCTTGAGTAAATTATTATAATGTGTAAAATAAATATAATAGAAAAGTTGCATTTAAAAAGATTATGTAAAGTCCAATGCATATGTAAAATTTAATACATGTAAGGTAGTCAAATAAATTGATGAAATAACTAGGAATAAAATATTTTAACAATTCCATAAATGTATATAAGTATTAAAAAAATATATTTATTTTATAATATTAATATTGTATAGTTCAATGAATCATCATAAATTTATTTATTTTTAATTATTTTTAATATTATATATATGAAATAATAAATTAAGAAACTTTTAATAATACAATAGAATTTATTTTAATAAAACTTAAAAATACTTAAAATATTTTCTTTGTAAAATTTTAATATATTTTAATATAGAATAATTAATCTTCAAATAATTAAATAATTATATTGAGGTAAAATTTCAATTTACCTATCCAATTAAATTATGATAAAGTTTTCATTTATCTCCAATCTAATAAACTATGATAAAGTTTTAATTTACATCATATTGTAGGGAAGTTTCCCTCCATGCAATATATTATGTTAATTTAAAATTTATATCTTTGTTAGAAATGAATAAGTTCATTAGAAGTTTTCTCAAAAAACTTGGTGAAAACATACATTTCGTAATGTGTCAAAGTTGCATTATGATGAATATAACCTCATCTTGCAATCTAATGAAACACAATGTTGCAATGTGATCATCATTACCCGAAATCACAACATCATGAACATATCCTATCATCGCATTTGAACAAAACCTTTAATCACAAAGAGATGCAATCCTACATAATCCAGTGCCACAATGTTGTGGACATATACTGCTATTGCAATATGACAATTATACCCTATTGCTGTAATTTGATGTTAGCCATGGTTACGTAGATATAATCCTTGCAACATAACCCAACCATTTATCCATGTCTCAATGGAACATAACCATTAAGGAACATACCGGTTCCTTATAATCCAACTTAGTTGAATATCATAATGAAACATCAACATTATCAAAGATCTCACTTCAACATAAATCGTAAGGAATTTCTTTATTTGAGATAACCATAAATAAACAGGTTATGTTGTGTAATGTTACAATGTGACTAAACCCAACATATCGTTATAGGAACATTGTAATGTGAAGCCCATGGTTATACCTTACTATGTGATGAACATTTCCCTTTGTCACAGTGCGACGAAAAGTTTCTTATGTCAAGATGTGTCAAACATTTCCCAACATCAGTATGTGACGAACATAGTCCAAGGTCACATTGTCACCATTATATTCCAATGTCACAATGTGACAAACATAAATTGACTATGTGAATAGTAAAATCACAATTTGATGAACATAAATGGATGTGGAAATGTGATGAACATATCCTCGTTGTGACAGTGTGATGAATATATCATCATGTTGCAATGTGCTACACATATCCTGACGTCAAAATGTGACAAACATTTCCAAATGTCCCAATCTCGAAAAACACAACCTGTTGTCGCAATGTGACGAACATAACCTAATGTCGCAATGAGACAAACATTTTCCAACACCGCAATTTCACAAACATAACCAGATATGGCAATGTGACAAACAAAACATGATGTCACAATGTGATGAACAAAACCTCATGTTGCAATGTGACAAACAAATCTTGATCAACATTGCAATATGTCATGAACATTTCCCTTTGTCACATTGTGGAAAACATTTCCCTACATGGTGATGTGTCAAACGTTTTCCAACCTCATTATGTGACGAACATATCCCTAGGTCGCACGATCACTATCATATCCCAACATTGCAATGTGAAAAACATAAATTGGCTATGGGAATAGTAATGCCACAATGTGATGAACATAGCCCTGTCATTGTAATGCGATGAACATATCCTCACGTTGCTATGTGATGCACATATCTTGATGTCACAATGTGAAAAACATTTTAAAATGTCCCAATTTGATAAGCATAACCCATTGTCGCAATGTGATGTACACAACCCAATGTGGCAATCTAAGAAAGATAGACCAACATTGAAATGAGATGAACATTTCTCGATCTAACAATATGGCGAACATAACTTGATGCTAATGAGATGAAAATTTCTCAATGTCACAATGTGATGAAAATAACTTGATGTCGCAATCAAAAAACATTTAATGATGTCACAATATGACGATCATAACCAAATTGCGTAATGTAATGAAAAAAAACTGATGTCGCAATGTGAAAAACAAACCCTCATGTCACAATGTAACGAACAAAACCTAATAAACATTGCAATGTGGTAGTGCCATAGTAAACCATGGTTAAACATAATAAACATGGCGCATCGTAATCATCTCCATAAGGTTTACAAAGATCATGCAATGGTATGGTCAACAATAGTCAACCTCGATCAACCATAGTCAACCATGGGCATGGTACCATGTTGAAGGTCAACTATGATTAGCTATATTGTACTTTGTTCCACATCAAGATCAATCATGATTAACCATAGCCAACCATAGTTACGATCAACCATAGTCAACCATACTCTTAATCATGATCAACAATAGTCAACCATAGTTAATGTAATGGTCAACAATAGTAATAGATAAGGTCAAACATGTTGAATTTGATCCATAGTCATAATCTACCATGGTCATGGCGAGGCATGGTCATCTATGGAAAACAACTATAAAAAATAGTAATCATTGTTAACCATGGTCATGGTCAACCAAGGTCAACCATAATAAATCAAAGTCAACCAATTTCTACCAAAGTATTAATACTTTAGCAATGTATTAATTAATAATGCATTAATGTATTACTTAATTAATACATTGATACTTTAACACATTAATGTATTTATGTATTAATACATTAATTAATATACCATTAATATTTTCTCACATCAATGCATTAATACATTAATATTTTAGTACATCAATGTATTAATACATTGTTAATGTAATAATACTTTATTAATGTATTAATAGTTTAATGTTTTTATGTTAAAAAGTATTAATAATGTATTTTTATTCTATTAATTTATTAATACTTTATTAATGTAGTAATTAATTAAGTAATATTTTAATAAATTAACGTGATAATGTAATAATGTTAATTTAAACATTACATTAATGTATAGCTTTGTCTAATTGTTCTATGAAATGACTTCTTTTTACTGGAATTTGACGAAATCACTATTTTTTATTCTTTAAAATCCATTTCTAAATGTAGAAATGAATTCAACATGCTCAAAAGCCCTGGAGAACTCGAATTATACATAAATAATCATTGAAATATGCAAATATAACAATTTCTCGTTGGATTTCAGGAAATCTATATAAAAATACCTATTTATGCAACTTATGGTCAACAATAGTCAAACCCGGTTAACCATAGTTAATCATGATCATGGTCAACCATAGTCAATCATGGTGAAGGTAAACTATGATAAACCATAATAAACTTTGGTTCACTTTAAGCTCAATCATGGTTAACCATAGTCAACCATGGTTAAGGTAAACCATAGTAAACCATACTCTTCATCATGGTCAACAACAGTCAACCATAATTAAGGTAATGGTCAACCATGTCATAGTTAAGGTCAAACATGGTGAATGCCATCCATAGTCATGATCAACCATGGTCATCTATGGAAAACAACTGTCAAACATAGTAACCATGGTCATCTATGGACAACAACTATCAAACATAGCAATGTACTAATTAATAATGCATGAATGTTACATATTAATTAATTAATACATTAATATTTAACACATTAAGGTATTTATGTATTAATACATTAATTAATAGACCATTAATGTATTATCACATCAATCTGTTCATTGGATGTGGCTTGGGTGGTTGGGAGGAATGATTGCTACCCTCTTCACCTAGATTAAAATCCTTGGAGTGACATGTTTGTGCCCTTAAATGTGTCTATAACATGTAAACATTATCACACCAATGTATGAATACATTAATATTTTAGTAGATCAATGTATTAATACTAAAATGTTTTTATGTAAAAATTTATTATTAATATATTTTTACTTTATTAATTTATTAATACTTTATTAATGTATTAATTAATTAACTAATATTTTAAAAAATTAATGTAATAACTTTAATTTCTATGTTAGAATAATACATGCTCACATGATGGAGTTAACCAACTAATGTATTAATTAATTAACTAATATTTTAAAAAATTAATGTAATAACTTTAATTTCTATGTTAGAATAATACATGCTCACATGATGGAGTTAACCAACTATTAGCCAAAAGAGAAGGTAGGACATTCTAACTTTCCTCATGAACACAATAGCCCAAAGGTAGGCAATTATCACTTTTCTCATGAACTCCAACACTGGGCTTGCCTCCAACACTGGAGGGAACTCTCAGTACCCTTTATGCTTGTTACCAACCTATGCCTCATAGAACAGATCTTACAAAACACTCTCATTACACATTCTTGTCTAATAAAATCACTCACTTTTTCAGGACAAGCATAATTTATAATTCGCCCATTCAACTTTATTGTATTCAATATAAACCCTATCTTTTCTGACCCTTTTCCTCCGTAGCTGAGGGAAGCACATGAAAAACCCATCTTGCCTTTTGGTTGGTGCATGCTCGTGCTTTGTAGATACATACGAGGTATTGCCTCGGGTACTTTGTAGATAGACGGAGATATATAACCAGATAGATGGAGTTGGGTTAGGCCATCTTGGATGACAAGGGTTCCCTCTTAAGATTATAGATAGAGGGATTTAAAGATTTGAATTTGAAGGCGAAATCCCATTCTCCCCTCTATTAGAATCGGTCTGAATTTCCATTAATAATTTATTAATGTATTAATTAATTAACTAATATTTAAAAAAATTAATGTAATAACTTTAATTTTTATGTTACAATAATACATTAGTAGTTAAGTAGATTAATGTATTATCACATCAATAAATTAATACATTTAATTGATATATTTTATTTTAAAAAAAATAAAAATTAATATATATATATATATTAAAAATAAAATTTTAATGTGTTTTTTTTAAATCTATATAAAAATAAAAATAAGTATTTATTAAAAATATCTTGTACCTAAAACTTTTTCTAGGAAATTGTGTATGAATTTATTAATATAATAATATTTTATTAGTATATTACTTTATTAATATATTAATACTTTAAAATATTTATGTAAAAAAATATTATTAATGCATCTTTAGTTTATTAACTTATTAATGTATATAATAATTTATACATTCTTATTATATATTACATTAATATAATACATTACATTAATATATTAATAGATAATTAATAATATTTTTTTGCTTTTTTGAAATTATATCTCTATGGATTTTGGAAAAGAATAATATTTTTTTATAGTTTTGAAATTATATCTTTGTGGTTTTGAAGAGGAATAATAATTCTTTGTTGTTTTGAAGGAGATATTTTATTTCTAACATTATATACATGCGGGTTTGAACATGAATAATACTTTTATTTGGTTTTTACCTTTTATATTTATTTCATTTTATTTTAAGTTTCATAAATAAAAGTTGATTTGAGAGATAAAGTCAATCCAAAATAATAATTGTTACATATTTGTTCTCTTATTTTCAATATGATCACTCCACCGCCTATTCCAAAAACTCACCCTAACAGGGGGAGGCCCCCCAAAATCACCCTAAAGATCCTTTACGATTATATGGAATTGATAGAAACAAGGAGAGGAGAGAGAGATGCCAAAATCCAAATAGAGTTAGAACATTAGAAAAAAGGAGTGAAAAAAGAGACGTAAAATTCCAAATAGAGCTAGAGACAATGATTGATAAAAAAATTAAATATACTATTCAAACTCAAATAGAGAATAGATTCTTAGGGTTCAAGAGTGAATTGCAGACAATGAAGGATATGATTTAAGAAATGAAAAAACATAAACAATAAACCCAAGAATGAGGGGTTGAATAAAATTACAACTTCAGAGAAAAGATTAAAGAGATGGAATAAAAACTAACCAACAATTTGACCCTCAGTAATATGGAAAACAAATTGGATATCAAACCCATCAAAGAGGAAATGAATAAGCTAATCGAATTCGACCATGAGTGTAACAAAAGAGCCTTGAACCTCATAATTTTTGGTATAAAAGAACAACAAGAAGATGATACGCTAACAATAGTAAAAGAAGAATTACATAATAAATCACAAATTGATACAACTTACCTCATATAAGCAAAGAGGCTAGGGAAGTGTCAAAGTAAGTTGTAATGACCATAAATATAGAATACTTAGTAAATCTCCGAGCTTAAAAGGGTGAGGAATATTTATAAATGAAGACCTCATTCTCAAAGACGAAGCTAAATTAAGTAAGGAAGTTTAAAAGGTAAAAGAAGCCAAGAAAGAAGAAAAATGAATAATAATTAGAAATAAAAAATCTATTGTTAGGGATAGAGACCAGAAGGATAATAATAAATAGGAATTTGGGACACCTGGAATCCTTTTTTGGAACTGTGGTGGCTTTCCATGGTGCAAAGGTCCTATGATAAGTTGGATCCCGACTGATATTGATATTATTTGTCTAGTTGAAAATTGGGAGCATGAGGAGTTTAAAGTCCCTAACATAGAAGGATTTGTCTTGTGGTCGACATGGAACAAAAATCCAACCGTAGAGGGATGGGAGACATAGCTTGTTATATTATAAAGAGAATTTCTCCTAACATTCAATTTCATAAGATTGAGTCTCTCAATCAATACATTTAGATTGAAATTTTAGACACCAATTCTAAGAAGATGTATATAGTAGTTTGCTATTTTTCACCTATTAATTCTACCTTTTATAAGAAAAATAATCTAGATAAAAATTGTCCCTATAATAATTTAGAACAATATATTTATAGTTTGAAAAATGAAGATAATATCCTCCTACTAGGAGAATTTAATGCTAGGACTGCAACTAAACAAGCTACTCTTTTAAGTAACGACTCCAACCATAATCCTTTATGGCTAGATGAGGACCTTGTTTTGTCTAATAGCTACAAAATAAGCTCTGAAGACCTAATTGAGAATTTGTTTGGTACCGAGTTGGTCAAGATCTGTAGCTCTCAAGACCTAATAATTTGCAATGGAGTAATGAAGTGACCAAACTCCAACTAGATGACTTGTATTCATGGGATAGGTAAAAGTGTTGTAGATTATGTGATATTTTATATCCCTGTTTCCAACCAAATAACAACTTTTGACCTTTTAAATGACCATAAGCTTAAATCTGATCATAAACCTTTAACCCTAACTCTAAACTTTTCCATGCATAGGAGTGCCATTGAAGATAATTCTGATAATCAAAGGAATTTTCACTTTGACAAAAGTAAATTTGACATTTTCTTAAAGGATTTAAATAGTAAATTAAATCTCCTAACTTATAAGGACAGTTCATTGAAGAACTCTATCATAATTTTACAACTACCCTTTCCACTTCTATTAACAAGTTCTCTTTCGAGGTTTCCTATAAAAAGAATAATAGAACGACCAACCTTTGGTATGATAAATAATGTAAAATTGCTGGGAAATACATTAGGGATGCTTCTAATGAGTCCTTAAAACTCAATAAGATCAATATGTACAAAGCCCTAATTAAAAGAAAAAAAAAGTACTATATCAATAAATGGAAAGAACAACTTTCACAACTATATAAGCTAGATCCTGAGAAGTTCTGGGGACAAATTCTAAAACACAATACTAAGGAAAATAATATGATTCAATTAAGGGATCAAAATTCCTACCTTAAAAGTCTTTATGAGTTCCCTAATGCTATGGACACCATTCCTATTGTCCCTACAAAGGAATAAGTTTTTTCTTTAGATGACATAGAGTTTGGGGTTAAGCGGCTTGCAAATGGGAAAGCTAAGGACATTGAAGGCTACCAGGCTGGAATTTTTAAAATTAGAGGGCCAATCCTTATCCCTCACATACACAAACTCTTCAATTTAGTGGTAAATCAAGACTTCCCTAAACCCTGGACGCAAAGCCTCATTGTTCCTATTTTAAAAAGTCGATATAGAAACATTCCCTCTAATTATAGGACCATTATGATTAGCCTGATTTTAGCCAAGCTTTATGGAATTATTTTGGAAAAGAAGATTACCCATTGGCTAGAAATTCATGGTAAAAGAGATAAAGGCCAAGCCAGGTTTAGGAGATACAATTCAACTGTGGACCATCTTGTTACCCTTAGGATCATTGCAGAGGAGTTCCACAATAGTAAAACCATTTTTTATTTTTTTTTTGACTTTAGAAAATCTTTTGACATGGTTCCTAGGAAAAACCTTTAGAATAGGTTGGAAGAGATAAAAGTGTCTCTCGAGTTGAAGGATGCTGCAATAAGTATGTATGATAATGTTATTGCTAAGTTTAAAAACACTAAGGGCTAGTCAAAAGAGATTAACTGCAATATCATAGTCAAACAAGGTTGTCCCTTTTCCCCTACCCTTTTGGCATATACATTGACAAGTTAGAAGATTGCTTGAAAAAAACAGGTTGTGTCAACCCTACTCTCACTGGTATAGTCATCAATCTTCTTCTTTATGTCGAAGATATCATTCTTATGGAAAGCAGTCCCCATGATCTTGAAAAACATCTAAGCATTCTCAAATATTTTTTCTCCAATATGGGTATGACTGTTAATACTGATAAAACTAAGGTCATGATTATTAAATCCAATAAGATACCTTATGATACCTTCATATATGAAAACAACAACTTGGAGGAAGTGACTTCATACAAATATCTTGGAATTGATATTCACCATAAGCTGAATTGGAATTATAACATTGAGAAAATGATTATTGGGGGATGGAAAGCTTATTACGGGCTTGAAAATAATTGTAAATCAACTTATCTTTGGAGTTGGGATAAGAAGAAAATCCTCTTTGAGACTCTTGTTACACCTGTTATTCTTTATGGATGTGAATTCTAAGGCTGTAGTATCTCTCGTGAATCCTGGAGAAAGATAGAGCAAATACAAAAGAATTTTATAAACTATAATCTTAAAATTAAAGGAAATACACCCTATCCCATCCTCCTCTTAGAAACAAGCCTATCTCTCATTGAGATCATGGCTATGACTAGATACCTAATGTATAAGAACAAGTTAAAAAACATGGAATACAAGAGGCTTCCTAAAATCGAGTCATAACCACCATCAACTCAAGTGAGGATGGCATAAAGATGCCCGGCCTTGGATAAACTATTGGGGAATCATGGAAGACACCATTTTGCAGAATAAGGATACTATTAAAAAAAATTCAAATCAAAATTTAAGGAGAAAATGTGGTGTGATAAGGAGTTAGAGGGAAAAAAAAAATTAAGGTATTATAAGGATGTAATCAACCCTAATCTAGAAGTTCAAAATTATCTATCTTTTTTGCCAAGTGTAAAGAAAAAAAAACATTGCTAAGATAAAAATAAATTCTCACCAAATCCATAGTGAAACTAGTCTTGGTCAATTCCTAAAAGGCCATGGGATGAAAGAGTGTGTCACCTTTGTGACACTAAGAAGGTTGAAATTGAAAAACACTTTCTCTTAGATTGTCCAGCCTATATCCATATTAGAGCAAATAATCACTTATCCTCTTAAGGTCCCAATTCGGTCTTAGTGTATGTTAATCATCATTTGATCCAGGAGGATATCGGTGGCCACCCACCTTTTCCGACTAGCCCAAAATAGTTTTTTAACAATTTTGACAATTTACTATTTTTAGCAGTTTTTAACTTCCGGGCCCAATTTAAGGGCCTAAATGAAGGTTTTTCAAGATTGAGGTTCTCAATAATAGCCTATGACATAATGAAAGCCATAAAATGAATCTTCTCGATGATACCTTTCCAACAGGCTATCATATGGCTAAAACAAAGATCGTATGCAAAAGTTACGACCCCGTGAAGTTAATGCACTAACTTACCCAAACGGGACGAACATGACTTTTGGCACTTCATATTCTATGGTTGGGTTTTTGGAAGTCTAGATTTTTTTGTATTTTTGGCTATTGTAAAAAGGTCTTCAGAGCCTCATTGTTATCATCTTCTTGCGAATGCAAGTAACCATCACATCTCTTCGTAGAGAAAAGCTGCCACCATTCTAACAAGTCTTTCACTCTGTATTTTACAGTCTTTGTACATTTATTTCATTAATAGAAATTGTGTATTACTGTATATCTTTGTTTATAGATGCATGTCTGATACATTTCTGTTATATTATTGAATATCTGTGATATCTCTATGCATTTATTTATTATATCTTCGCTCTCATTTCGTGCCGAAAATAATCCAGATTAGTGGTATCAGAGTAGGCTTCTCTTGATCATTTTTCAGTGCATTTCCCTGACGAGGTCCGAGTATAGCAAGTTGGGTCTCAAGCTTGTATCTATTGAAGACAATCTCTCTCACACACCCAAGAAACCCTCAATGGAGGAATAAAAGAAAAATGACAGAGCAGACGATCCTATCAATCTGTTGCTTGAACAAGCTCTCACACAATAGAGGGACGAAATGATAGAGAATTTTTCCTACATCTTTCAATGCCTACCAATAGCAACAAGTTCATCTTCATCAAGCAGCCACGTTGGAAGCACCTCGCCTTTTAAGTTATAAGTCAATTTTGATATTCTTGTATTTGAAGGATAGATAGATGCAAAAGCCTTAGACAAATGGTTAAATCTGCTAGAAGGTTATTTCTCTGTTCATAATTTTTTCGATAGAGAAAAGATCACCTTCACACTCCTTAAAGCTCTCCCTCATGTCAAACATTGGTGGGAATCGTACAGGGATCAAAGTTCCATAGAAGAGTCTGGAATATATGGGGTCGAGCTGACTTGGGATTTTTTTGTGCATGCGATAAAGGAACAGTATTACCCTGCTGGCAACTATGAGGACCAGTACATGAGATGGACCACACTGCGGCAAGAGAGGGGCCAAGAAGTTCCGGAGTTCACCAATACCTTCCATACCTTGCGCACCAAGCTGGGTATCAAAGACTTTGAAAGACATTTGGTTCTGAAATACCGTGGGGCTCTACACAGACACATACAAACTGAAATGGATTTTCTAGAAATATCATCACTTGGTGTTGCTTATCGATATGTTGTTAAAATCAAGCAAAAATTTAAGCACCAGAACAAATGGGAGTTCGGGTCTACAAATCCTCAACAACCAAAGTTTGATAAAGACAGTCCTAACAAACAATCTCCCGAAAACTCGTCCAAGGCATAGGAAAATAAGAGTCACGGGAAGACGAAGTAGGACACCAGAAAATGTTGTGATTTCCAAAAAAGCCCCTGGCAACACCAATGAATGTTGCTCAAAACAGTCATTGGTGGACGATATCAAAGACAAGGAGCCAAACCCTGACTCAGAATCTAATTCTGAAAATACTGGTAAAGGATAGATCATTGACGCAAACTCTATTGCTATTGTCGCAACCGCAACAATTCAAATAGAAGAACCAACAGATCCTGAAGAGGGGGAGTGTCTTTTTAATTCACAGATGTGGGTGAAAGGGACCCCGCTGCATTTTATTGTTGATAGCGGAAGCCAAAAAAAATTCATCTCAGCAAAGGTCATCAAACAATTGAGATTGTCGACAACACCACACCCTCAACCATACAACATCGGGTGGCTTTGCCAATGACGAGATCTTCTTGTCAGCCAACAGTGTCGATTATCATATGGCATCCAACCCTTCAAGGATCAGGTATTATGTGATGTTGCTCCACTAGATGTCTGTGATGTGATCTTGGGCCAACCATATATGTGGAGACGCCATGTTGTTTATGAGTCTCGACCCCGTAATGCCATTGTTACTTTGGGGGGTCATCTCTACAGAATACCAGAAGTAGTTCTGACTACTGTTCCAACTAAAAAGTGCCACAAGGTAGTATCTCATATTGGAAAATTCATCTTCTTCACAATCTGTTCAAAAGGAGAGCAAAAGGGCATTGCAACCACTACATCCTTGCCCCAAGCACCTTCTATCTAACAGAAGCAGGATGACAAGGTTGCAGCAAAGGGCAAAGATTCCTTGTGCACACCATCCTCTCATGTATCTCAACTTGTTGAACAACCTCAACCTCAACAGGTTCATAACAGACTTCCACAAACTGAGCAGTGCGACATTTCCAGCAAGGCAAGCAGCTCACCAAGATGCAGATTCAGCAAATGTTTTTCCCTCCCCCCCGGGAACTCAATGCAATGGAAACCATTGCTTCCCAAGGAGGAAGGATTGATCTAGGTGGATATCGGTGGCCACCCACCTTTTTCAACTGGTCCAAAACAATTTTCTGACAATTTTGACAATTTACTATTTTTAGTAGTTTTTAACTTCCGGGGCCAATTTGAGGGCCCAAATGAAAGTTTTTCGAGATCATACGCCTAAAACAAAGACCGTATGCAAAAATTACGACTCTAAGAAGTTAATGCACTAACTTACCCAAACGGGGCCCACATGACTTTTGACGCTTCATCTTCTAGGGTTAGATTTTTGGATGCCTAGAGTTTTTGACATTCCTATTTATTGTAAAAATGCCTTCAGAGCCTCATTGTAATCATCTTCTTGCAAATGAGAGTAACCGTCGCATCTGCCATCAATTTGTATTTTACAGTCTCTATACATTTATTTCATTAATAGAAATCATGTATTGCTATATATCTGTGTTTATGGATGCATCTCTCATACATTTATGTTATATTATTAAATATCTGTGATATCTTTGTGCATTTCTTTATTATATCTCTCTCATTTCATGCCGAAAATAATTCAGATTATCATCATATATTAATAATATTATAATATTAATACATTATTATTATATATTATTATTATATATTGTTACATAAATGTAATAATTAATTAATACATTAATTAGTTGATATTAATCATTGGATTCTTTGGATCTTTGCTGAGATGAGTGGATTTCGAGTTTCCTGCAAATTATAGAATTCTGTTATGCTAAGGTAGTTTTCAAAATCATCAAAATTTGTTCTCAACATGGAATTACATTAAAGATAATTAACTGCTTTCTCGTCTTCAACTATGACAGAGGGAGCTTCGTATGTTCCGAAGCAGCAGATCGTATTTCTGGAAAATATCACAGCTGGTGGATTGCAGAAAGAGCTATATTTCTTGGGTTCTTGGTATGTTCTCGTTGTATCTCTTGCTGTCCTACAGTTGTAGTCAGCTTCTCTAGTGCCTCCTTTTAGTATTTTTTCAGGGTATAGGTTCAAATTCTATTGTTACGTCTTATATACTTGGAGATAATTATTCAACCAGGCTTACCTAGAAGGTTGTGCTATGTCTTATATGCTTGGAAATAATTATTGAACCAGGCTTACCTAGAAGGTTGTGCAGGTTTGCCTTGTAGGTTGTATTAACCTATCTTATCTTAATATGTGTCCATGGGAAGACGCAAAATGTCAAACCTGCATGGCCACTTAATACACCGCTAGTGCTGTCTTTGAGTAGTAATGTAGTTTCGGTGGAGTTACGTTCTGCAATGGATATCTCTGCCTTGTGCGATTGTAGGTGGAGCAAAAAATAAGACTGTTCTGTTTTTTTATGAGAATTTCCAATGTTGTTTAGGAATAGTAAATGAATGTGCACATGATCTGTTCTATTTTTTATAAAAAAAATATTAATGTTGTTCCTTAATAGTAAATGTTTGTGCGCATTATCTGTTGTATCTTTTTATAAAAAATTCAACGTCTGTTCCTCAATAGTAAATGTCTATTTACATTATTGTTAAAAAACGTATTGGTACAGTCTTCGTTATGACAGGTATGACATTTTTGTCATTTGCGAAGGATTATGACAGAAATGATAATACAAATATCAATCAACTTAGTATATTTTCAATTAGCCTATCTATTTTTCGATCTATCAAATGTTGTTTTACCGATATAGATTACAGTCTCTCTTTTCATTTCTCTTGAGGTGGTTAAATTTGATGGGTATTTTACTCGTTTTAGAAAGTTTTCTCTTTTTTAAAAGGTTATATATTTCCAGTTTTAAAAAGTAAAAGTTATCAATGATATTCATTCACTTGATTTCTAAAATGATCATTCATTCTATAATAGAGATTGTGAGTTTAGCTCACTTGTGTTTTTTTATCCTCGTTTCTCCTAATTCTAAATTGGTATGAGAGCGAAATTGGAGATCCAAAGATCCAAGAGATCCATCTCTCTCAGGCGAGATCCAAAATGCAAGATCTCAAATTAATTGAATAGGGGTGTCGATCACTTGTGCCGAGCACTTCCCTCCGCGCGTTTGAGGAGCGCCAACCAGTTTTCATGTTGAAAAGCGTGAATTTTTTATTTTCTGCATGAATTTGGAGCATACACATAGATCTGGTGCACTCAGAGCTCGTTGAGACTGCCGAAACCCCCTTCTCCTGCTCGTTGAATCAATTCGTGGTTGTCCATTCAGTATAGAAGAGGCGTGATACCATAGCTGGCGATTTTTATTGTCGTTTTTTTGTCGAGGGGAGCAGTCACACAGAGTATCATCCGCTAACAGAGAAAACCATTAGGATAGCCCGTGGCCGCCTTGATGGATTCGTTGTGGTAGCCCAAGGATCCGATTCGAGAATGGAAGAACCCGTTGCAGCATTAAAATTATGAAAAGTCGGCTCTTGTACATCGATTTGTGAAGTTGTGTTTGCTTCATTTGTTGGTTAGACCATATACACACCAAATCATGAAGGGTTTTCACCTTTTCGAAGGGAACTGAAGCCAGTAAATATGATTCCTATATATAGTGATGCAATCTGTTCTCATTCAATAGTAGAGATTAATAGAGATTGTTAGTTTAGTCTCACTTGTGTGTTTTCTTTGGTTTCTCCTAACTCTAAGTGTCATCAATTACATTTATTCACTTGATTCTTAAAAGTGTCAAAATGATTGGCTATTTAAAAGTTTAACTTTAACCCTATATGTCATTTGCCATGTTTGCAAATACCTATAAGTATATATACAATTGTGTGAAAGAAAATCCATAAATTTCAATTACCAGTTGTGTCCAAACAAAGTAGGTGTGTGTGAGAGGCATATGCAGTTACATTAATTTATTTTTTTTCATAAATTTTAATTGTTTGTTCAAATTAAATTGCTATATTTTCAATAAAAACAATTTTTTGAAAAAGTAAAAATCTAAAATTGCTTCTAAATTTAGAGAATTTTTTTTACTAAGAATCTAAATATGATAAGTTTTAGATTAATTTATTAGAATAATGGTTAACCTAGTTTAATGATGTTATATTAAATACAATTTTATAATAACTTTTTAAATTATAGGTGAGTTGCTTTTATATTTACCATAAAAATAAACAAAACACATGTGATACATAATATTTAAGCTATGATTATTTATTTGTACAAACCTCTTATTTTATCTACATTTACTTTTAGAGCCAAATAATTTACTTAAGCATACATACTTAGTGAGAATAATTTTTTGACCAATTAAAAAAAAATTAAATATTAAATTAATTAAAATATAAAAATAAAACAAAAATATTAAATAATAAAATTTAAATAAATATTTTAAATTATGATTTTGATAAATAATTTTAAAATTATATATTTAAAAAATTTTAAAATTTTAAAATAATGATTTTATATTTTTAATCTAGTACTATCATAGTTTATAATGAAATAAGAGACACCAAACTGAAATATTTTACCATGCTTGCTGTGCCAAACTGCAGTGGGGTGGAAGAGTAGTGGAGCTCTTGGGCTTAAGATTAAAGGAAAATAAAATAAAATATAATATATTTTCATGTATTTTTAAAATTTTTCATAGACTAAGTTGAGAATATATGTCTTTAGGCTTCCACAGGCTAAGCTTTCAACTTTTCAATGGCTTCGTTTCGGAACCAACCACCTAATAGGACCGGAGGTGCACACAACCGTGTAATGTTAAATTATATTAGGGTTAGGGTTCATGGTTGATTTTAGAATTAGGTTTATGTTAAGTTAGCGTTTCTAAATTAAATAAGCTTATTTAAGTTAGGGTTTTTAAATTAGGGTTTTTAATTTAGGGTTTCTAAATTAAATAACTAACAATCACTTTTTACATAAATGTGGTTTCTAAATAAATTAATTAAGGTTTCTAAATTAAATAAGTCTATGGGAGTTCTCAATTAAATAAGCCTATCCGAGTTCAACAACCACATTTATGTAAAAAGTGGTTTATATAGGGACAAATCGACGTATATCAACCACTTTTTACATAAAAATGGTTGTTGCTAGTTGACTGCCGACATGCCTTCTTGACCACCGTTAATATATTAATACATAATTAATGTTTTAATTAATTATTACATTAATATTATATTAATGTATATAAATTAATGAGATTTATTAATGTAATGTATTAGATTAATGTAATAGATAATAATAATGCATAAATGTAATCTATAAATTAAAGTTTTAAGTTACATTAATGTAAAATGTAATTGATTGATACATTAATAGTGTAATGTATTAATTAATTAATTAATTAATAATAGGGTAATAAAATAAAACATTAATAATGTAATGATACATTGATGTACTGTATTAATGTAATGTATAAATAAAAATATTAATTTACATTAATATATAAAGTAACTTATTAATTGAATGGTACATTAATAATGTAATGTATTAATTAATATATACATTAATGTGTAATGTAAAGTATATTAATTAATTTATACATTAATGTATTAAATATAATATTGATAATGTATTTATTAATATTCTTAATCACAAAGATATAAATATTTATATTTATATTTATATTAAAACATAAATATTGATATTAAAACATTAATATTACAAATTAATACATTAAAAAAGTATCAATACATTATTAAAATATTGATACCTTAATAAATACATCATTAAAGTATTAATACATTAATAATAAATAATTAAAGTATTAATTAGTTAATACACTGTATTATTAAAGTATTAATACATTAATAATGTAACTTATAATGTAAAGTATTTATTATTAATACATTAATTAGTTTATACATTAAATACATCATTAATAATGAATTTATTATTATTAATACTATTAAGTAACGTTAAGTATTAATTAATTTATACATTAAATACATTATTAATAATTTATTTAGTAATATTATTAATACACTAAAATATTAATATTAATATTTATAATAAAACATAAATATTGATATTAAAAAAATAATATTAAAGAATTGATACATTAAAAATCTATCAATACTTTGGTAATACATTATTAAAGTATTAATGCCTTAATAAATATATTATTAAAATAAAAATACATTATTAGAGTAACAATATATTAATACATTAGTAATACATTATTAAAGTAATAATATATTAATAAATTAGTAATACATTATTAAAGTATTAATACATTAATATAATAATTTATAATGACCATGCTTCAGTATGGTTGGCCATGATCATGACTAACTTTGGTAGAACTTTGTTGACTTTGGGAAGGAAAGGTTCACTATGGTTGACATGGTTAATTATAGTTGACCATGACCATGGTTAACTTCCATAGACCTTCATCGTGGTTAACTTTTGTAGACCTTCACTATGGTTGATGTTTACTATGGATGAACTTCATTATGGTTGAACTTGGTTGACCATGACCATAGTTGACTCTGGTTGACCATGGTTGACAATGGTTAACCATGTTTGACAGTGGTTGCCCATAAATTATCATGGTTAGTCATGACCATAATTGACCAAGATTATGGATGACCTTCAGATAATGAAATTTGGAAGTGTTTCACATTATGATGACATGACATTCGTGTAACATTGTGACAATGAAGCTATGTTGATGACATTGTGATGACGAGGCTATGTTCCCCATGTTGCGACGGCAAGATATTAGCATCACAATATGATGACAGGATATTTGCATCACATTCTAATGATGGGGCTATATTCATCACATTGCGACGACAATATATTTTTTGTCAGATATTGACGATGATGGGGATATTGGGATGAGGGTTTTAGGTTCATCACATTGCAATGACAGGTCATTTAAGTAAAGATTGACAATGTGATGAACATAAATGTCATATGTTCATCGTAGAAATTTGTTGACTTTGGGAAGGAAAGGTTCACTATGGTTGACATGGTTAATTATGGTTGACCATGACCATGGTTAACTTCCATAAACCTTCACCGTGGTTAACTTTCGTAGACCTTCATTATGGATGACTTTCACTATTGTTGACCTTGGTTGACCATGACCATGGTTGACTTTGGTTGACTATGGTTGACAATGGTTAACCAAGTTTGACAGTTGTTATCCATAGGTGACCATGGTTGGCCATGACCATAGTTGACCAAGACTACGAATGACATTCATATAGTGAAATTTGGAAGTGTTTGTCACATTATGATGACATGATATTCACGTAACATTACGACGATGAAGCTATTTTGATGCATTTGGGATGGCGAGGCTATGTTGGTCATATCGTGACAATATGGTTATTTTTGTGACATTACAAGGGAGGGGATAAGTTCACCAGATTACGACGACAAGATATTTGCATCACAATATGATGAGAGGATATTTACATCACATTACAATGATGGGGCTACATTCATCACATTGCGACGACAATATATTGTTTGTCACATATTGACGATGACAAGGATATTGCGACGAGGAGTTTATGTTTATCACATTACAATGGCATGTCATTTAAGTAAAAAGTGGCAATGTCATGAACATAAATGTCATATGTTCATCATATGTCGAATGGATACATGATGAAAATAAATGCCGTATGTTCATCACATAGCGATGACAAGATATTTATTTCGACAATGGGGTGATGTTCATCACAGAGTGACGACATGACATTATTTTTCACATTATGACGATAGGATATTTGTGTCATGGATGTGAGGATATGTTCATCACAGTAGGACGACGAGATTCTGTTCATCACATTGAAACAATATGGTTATTTTCATCACATTGTGATGACGAGGTTATGTTCGTCACATTGCGATAATATGGTTATGGCCAGTCATGTTCGTCACATTGAGACAATATGGTTATATTTATCAAATTGTGACAATATGGTTATGACAAGACATGCTCGTCACATTATGAAAAATATTGTTATGGAAACTCATGTTCTTCACATCGTGACGATATCGTTGTGTTCGTCACATTGTGACAATATGGTTATGGCTGACCATGTTCAACCATCATTAACCATGGTCAACCATAGTCAACCATGGTCATGGTCAATCGTCACATTGTCAATATGGTTATGGCCAACCATTGTCAACCATAGTCAACCAATTTCAACCATGGTCAATGGTCATGGTCAATATTGTTGTGTTCGTCACAGTGTGACAATATGGATATGCCCAACCATGTTCAACCATTGTCAACCATGGTCAACCGTAGTCAACCATGGTCATGGTCAATCAAGGTCAACCATATTTATGTTCGTTACATTGCAACAATATGGTTATGTTCATCACATCGTATGTTCAACGTATAAGGCTAGGTTCGTATGTTGTTTTTTCACATTATGACGATAGGATATCTATGTCACAAGCAGTGAGGATATATTCATCACATTAGGATGACGAGGTTATGTTCATCACATTTCAACAATATGGTTATTTTCATCACATTGTGATGACGAGGTTATGTTCATCACATTGTGACAATATGGTTATGGCCAGTCATGTTCGTCACATTGCGACAATATGGTTATATTCATCAAATTTTGACAATATGTTTATGGTAAGACATGCTCATCACATTGCGAAAAATATTTTTATGGCTACTCATGTTCTTCACATCGTGACAATATTGTTGTGTTCGTCATATTGTGACAATATGGTTATGGCCAACCATGTTCAACCATTGTCAACCATGGTCAACCATAGTCAGCCATGGTCAACCATATTTATGTTTGTCACATTGCGACAATATGGTTATCTTCATCACATCATATGTTCAACGTATAAGGCTAGGTTCGTAACATTGCAACAATATGGTTATGTTCATCACATCATATGTTTAGCGTATAAGGCTAGGTTCATCACATCGTATGTTCAACGTATAAGGCTAGGTTCGTCAAATTGTGACAATATGTTTATGTTCATCACATTTCAAGGGAGGGGATAAATTTGCAAGATTACGACAACAAGATATTTGGATCCCAATATGATGACAAGATATTTGCATCACATTGCAATGATGGGGCTACATTCATCACATTGCGACGACAATATATTGTTTGTCACATATTGGTGATGACATGGATATTGTGACGAGGGGTTTATGTTCATCACATTACAGTGACATGTCATTTAAGTAAAAAGTGGTAATGTGATGAAAAAAATGTCGTATGTTCACATCGCGACAATATGTTGTGTTCGTCACATTGTGACAATATGGTTATGGCCAACCATGTTCAACCATTGTTAACCATGGTCAACCATAGTCAACCATGGTCATGGTCAATCAAGGTCATCCATATTTATTTCCATCACATTGCGACAATATGGTTATGTTTGTCACATCGTATGTTCAGCGTATAAGGCTAGGTTCGTAACATTGCAACAATATGGTTATGTTTGTCACATCATATGTTCAGCGTATAAGGCTAGGTTCATCACATCGTATGTTAAACGTATAAGGCTAGGTTCATCACATTGTGACAATATGGTTATGTTCGTCACATTTCAAGGGAGGGGATAAGTTCGCGAGATTACGACGACAAGATATTTGCATCACAATATGATGACAGGATATTTGCATCACATTGCAATGATGGGGCTACGTTCATCACATTGCGACGACAATATATTGTTTGTCACATATTGACGATGATGTAGATATAGCGATGAGGGGTTTATGTTCATCACATTACAATGACATGTCATCTAAGTAAAAAGTTGCAATGTGATGAACAAAAATGTCGTGTGTTCATCATATGTCAAATGGATATGTGATGAAAATAAATGTCGTATGCTCATCACATAGAGATGACAGGATATTTATTTTGATAACGAGGCGATGTTCATCACATTGCAACAATATGGTTATGGCCAGTCATGTTCATCAGATTGCGACAATATGGTCATGTTCGTCACATTGTGATAATGTGGTTATGGAAATTCATGGTTGTCACATTGCAACAATATGGTTATGTTCGTCACATTGCGATATTGTGGTTATGGCAAGTCATGCTCATGGCATTGCAACAATATGGTTATGGCAATTCATGTTCATCACATTGCGAAAATATGGTTATGTCCATTAAATTGTGAAACTCGATGCAATGTTTGTCAAATTGAAAGACTCAACACTATGTTCATCACAATGTAACAACAAATCGTTTAATGAGTTATAGTTATTATAAGTGTATTGATAACAAATCATATGGATTTTTGTAGATGATGAGTTATATTGTTCTAAGGACATTGATAACAAATCTATTTGATTTATACATTATAGATGATAATTTATATTTGTCCTAAGAACATTTAAAGGAAATCAACTTGTTTTACGAGGTTGCAAATGACAATTTATACTAATTCTAAAAACATTGATAGAAAATCAACTTAAAATTTGATGATGATTTATTATTGTTACAAGTCTCCTACTCATAGAAAATTTTCATTCAAATCCATACTAATTAAAGTAAAGAGGAGTGTTATGGTGATTTATAACTATATAAACTATATTTTTAATTATATATTATATAGTTAAAAAAATGCTTCCATTAAAAAATACATATTTAATAGAAAAATATAAAAACAAAAAATACAATTTTTGTATTCATATTATTTTATTAATAAATATTTGAAAAAATCTAAATATAAAAAAATTGTAGTTTTTTTCAAAATTAAATATATTTACAATTTTTTTAAAGATGAAATAACAATTCAATCCATTAAAATACATTAATATACTATTAAAATAATATATTAATAAAGTAGTAATACATTATAAAAGTATTAATATATTAATATTACATTAATATACATTCAAATAATAATTTATATTAATGTACAATATAACATATTAATTGATTTTTAAAATTAAAAAATAAAACACTATTTTGATCATTTTGAAATGAATTAAAGGATAAAATTTCATTTAATCAAATTAAATTAGATTTTTTAACAAAATTTTATTTAATTTAGAAAATAATTATATTGTAAAATGATTAATTTTATTTACAAATAATAATTATCTTTAAAAATCTGAAATTATAAAATGTAAAATTATATTTAATTAATATACTAAAAATTTAATTGCCCAAAGGGGTTGGATCCAATGGTGGAAAGCGAGGAGTAAATGGTATTGTGACCCGTGCACACATAAGTGGATCAAAGCCCACCCCCATGTCCTTCAACTTTTCAGTCCCCGAGGTATAGGACAGTTAAGGACCAAGCCACAGGTTAATCACGTAGCCAACAGGTCCCGCACAAATTAACAAACAAAAAAATATATACTAAAAATTTAATTAACTTAAAACTAAATATATTTAATTTTTTTAAGATTAATTTTTTTTTGAACTTATAAGATTTAATTATATTAAAATTATATTTAATTATATATAAAAAAAAATTGAAATTATATTAAAAATTTATAAAATTTAAAATTATATTAAAAATAAGATTTAAAATTACATTGAAATTATCTTTAAAATATAATTTAATTATTTAAAACTGATATTTAATTAATGTAAAATTAAATATATTTAAAAAATTTTAAATATTAAATTATTAAAATTCAAAAAAGTGAAATGTTTAAACAACGCTTATGTAGATTCTTAGATTCTTGTATTATTCCTTTTTCATCAATATTCCTCTTTTAATGATTCAGGACATGTTTTGATAAATAAAACACCTGGGTTTTATCAAGTGTAAGGATAATGGCATTGTGTTAAAAAGCTTTACACAAATTGGTTATTATATCGTATGAATTGTAAACTGGATTGTCATCTAATCATAGTATTTATGTACTTGCCGACGCTGTCACATAGAATGAACGTTAGTATAGCTGGAACGCATAATAATAATGCATACGATGGCACATAGAAATATAAATGAAACTACGTTAAAACTTACTGGTTAAAATAAACAAAAATGCTTCTTGACACACATCATACCGAATGCATATGAGATGTTTAAGTATCTGCCCACTAACCTAACCTTGATGGAGCAGAGATGAGGGTTGATGCATGCAGGCCGAGGTTGGAATGTAAAAGAGCTTCGTCAAATTACTTGACATATGAGCTCACAGGAAAAGAGTGCTCTGGACAGTTACTACACCAAGCAAGAAAATAGAGTAAATTGAGAGAGGCAGGGAGATTGAAGCTGGCTGTTGCGTTTAGCAATGGGACCCTTTTTTGCATGTCAGAACTCCAGCGTTCCCTGTGAGGGAGGCGACAAGGGACGAAGGCCTCGCTGCGAGACTTGAAGCCTTGGAATAGCTCGAGGATGCGCTCGCGCCCGATGGAAGGAAGAACGCCCCGTTCAACATCAGGTCTCCCTCTGACGTCCAATTCCAGTGCCTCCATAAGCTCACATCCACGCTGAGGGGAGGTTGGAAGCTGAAACGCGGAGGGGAGGTTGGAGGTTGAAACGACAGCACTTCACTTCACATCGACGCGGTCATAAGCATCCGCCGTCCTAAAAAATCACGGCGCACTGTAAAACTTTTTAATTAGCATCCAATTTCACCGTTAATTAAAACGCCCACGCGGTCATACCCATCCGTCCAGAAACGGCCATATCCATCCAACAGCCATACCCATCCGCCCAGAAACAATAATTTATTTTGTTGCAATTTAGTGGTGAACAATTAATTTTTTAATCTTATTTATTAAATATGAAAAAATAATCACATAAAAATACATCTTTATAAATTGATTAGAAAGTAAGACGAACATTATTTTATTTTATTACTATTACTTTGTTTTCCAATGTGACCCTTGCATAGAATTTGTAAGAGATATTTCCACATCAATTAACACTTTTATCAGTTCCTGCCTCGGGACTATACCTTCCGCCCCTGCAGTCAACTACCGTTGATTGTGTATAACTTGATTTTATTTTATTACTTTATTGTAATTTACAAACACACATTATTTTCCAATGTGAGCTCTTGCATAGAATTTGTAAGAGATCTTTTTATAGTATTTCCACATCAATTAACACTTTGTCTCTGCCTCAGGACTATAGCTTCCGCCCTTGCCGTCAACTACCGTTGATTGTGTATTACTTGTTTCATTTTGATTAATAAATGGTACATTTTGTATCTTGTTTCTAAATTTTTATGATAATAAACATTATTTTAACATTATTTCAATATTTTTATAAAACAATTTTATTTTCCTAATTTTTTAAATGTATGAGCTAAATTATATTATTGGTTAAAATGATGTTGATTTGAAAAACAAAATTATGGAGTGGGTAGTTTAATGGTGCATTATCTTGACATTGCAGCTTACAATTATTGGAAATGGACACATTAAATATGTTTTTAATACTTGATGTCTTTTTGTATGGGCTAGATTAAATATGGATTGAATATTCTTAGTAGTCACATTAAATTAAGGGTTGTGATTTCAAGTATTAACTTTCTTGCATTTGTAAATGCATACGTTTTTGTGTTTACTTTTTCACATTTACTTAATATAATTAATAAATGGATTGAATATTCTTAGTAGTCACATTAAATTAAGTGTTGCGATTTCAAGTATTAATTTCCTTGCATTTGTAAATACATATGTTTTTGTGTTTACTTTTTCACATTTACTTAATATAATTAATAAATGGATTGAATATTCTTAGTAGTCATATTAAATTAAGGGTTGTGATTTCAAATATTAATTTCCTTACATTTGTAAATGCATACGTTTTTGTGTTTACTTTTTCACATTTACTTAATATAATTAATAAATTACTGTGTCAATCACTTTGTCAACGTTTTAATTAACCTACCTATTTCTTGTATAGATGGATGACAAAAGTTTCAATTAACACGAGCCTTTTAATTAACCGACGTGTTTCTTGTATAGATGGATGACAAAAGTTTCAATTAACACGAGCCTTTCACAGATTTATTTTATTTTCTGCACACTGCAAACAAATGTTTTGTTTGGAGTTTAGCTCTAAACGTCCTTGTCATTGACGGGAAAGTCGTAGGATAAGTTAGGCTAGGAGGATGAGATTGGCCTCTCTAAATTTCATATGTTGAAATAATAGTGATATTGAAACATGCAGCCTTATGATGATGCCATAGCATGCTTCCTAATTGCAGGAATATCGGGTGTGAAACTCTTTTTGAGGAGACAGATGACTACATAGAAATGCACTTGCATGCCATGGAAGCCGTAGTGGAATTTTACAAGAATAGTATTGCTAGCATTGTGGATAGCAGGGATGGGCAAGAATGATCTTGTATGGTTATATTAGTTAATTCATTTTCTTATTAGTTTTGATAGTTTCATTATTTAGAGAGATGCATTGATGATTACTTTCTTAGATCTGTATACATTATTCTGTCATTGTTTGTGTTTTCATATAAATATGTGGTGGACACTTAATAGGTTATTCTTTGTTTTAATTACTTTATTAATTAGGTTTTAGATTTCAGCTTGTTCAAAGAGATTTAGCATTTGGATTCCTTTGATTCAAGTTCACGAGCATTTAATGATTCTTCTCTGTTCTTTAATTACTTTACTAGTTAGGTTTTAGATTTCAGTGTGATAAAAGAAAAAAAAAAACATTATGATGATATCGTCTCTTCATTGGTTATTAGTTATTTGAAGACCATATATCCTTGTTATTAGTTATTTCATAAACCCCATCCTCTTAATAGAAAAAACCATTAAAAATGTTTCATTAATTAACATATTAATGAATCCATCTAGTCAAAGATGCAGACACCTTAGATTCGTAAAATCAATTACATGTTATTATCAATTATGGTGACTTAGATTTGTAAAATCAATTATGCATTATTATCGATTACGATGACTTATGAAGATATTAATCATGGTGAGGAGGCCCGTAAATCTATTCTTGAATCGTACACTTAGCTCGAACGTTTCAAGATCCTTACATATTTTTGAATCGTACACTTAGTTTGAGGGTTCCATGATCATTGTATTTTTTTTTCTAGTTTAATTCTCTTAAATACATATTATTTTCAATTACCATGGCTTATGGGGAATATTAATCATGGTGAGGAGGCCCGTAAATCTATTTTTGAATCCGACACTTAGCTCAAACGTTTCATGATCTTATATCTTTTTTAGTTTAATTGTGCTAAATACATATCATGGGAGTGGAGTAGCGTAGATTTGAAGTGGATCGACCAAATATAATATAATAATGAGAGAGTGCAATAAAATATGGAAAATATTTACATGCATCTGCAAAATGTCCATGCATCTGCAAAATGTATAAATTGTGTTTTCATTTTTTTTTTTCCAATTTCACTCTATGCTAAAACTAACATGACCGGAATAAGGTTTGTTTTTCAATTTCGAAACAGTAACCCTAATCTGTAGAAAAGAACTTACCTTTCTTCATACAGCCTTATAGCTACAAGTATTACTGGTATCCATTGAATGAAGACAATTTAAAATGGTTTAAACATAAGGTATTCTCCAAAATATGATGAAATTGGTATGGAAATAATGAAAAATTCAATCAACTTATTAATCCATTCCAACTACCTCAATAGATCAATTTGCTTAATAGATCAACTTTTGTATATTGGAGAAATTAATGAAAAATGTTTAACAAATGATGAGCTTTATAGGGGTTCATCATCCACTACAGATGCTCATGTCATTATGGGTCAGTCAATTATTAGAGCCCCTGATTAACTACAGATGCTCATGTCATTATGGGTCAGTCAATTATTAGACCCCCTGATTATCATTATTATTAGAGCCCTTGATTAACATAAATTATTCATTAACATACTTGGCACACCTATAACCTGCAGTTGATGATGTTTAGGGTTCTGACAATTAACCTGACGGCTTTGGCATCGCCTCTCGGCATCCATCAGCCATGGTTTTGAGTGGCTGGGCTAGTTATATTTAATATATTAAATTCTCTTCAACAAGTGGTTGCATCCAGGTTTTTGGGAAGTGAAAGATTGCAGATCTTGTCACTGGATTCGATGGCGATGGTTGGTCATGACCATTTGCATGCCCTCACACCAAACACAAAAATCAGCTCTTGGGAGCTTGGCAGATTTAGAAAGAGATGTTATCTTCACCGCCTTCCCCATCGCCCTACATAATTCTATATATTCACCTTAGTCGGTATTTAGGCACATATTCATCGAAAATTCCATAACGACAACTCCATTACCCTGCACAATGATAAATATTCATCTGAACAACTCCATTACCCTGCAAAATGATAAATATTCATCTGAATCATTTTTTAGGCACATATTCAACATCAAAAGAATAAGCTTGTACTTCATTTTAGTTCTAAATTCATTGGATTATGGAGTTGTGATTGCATAGTAAATCAAGGTAGAGAGAAGGCACTAGAGACAAAGGTGAAAGTATGAAAGCTTACCTTGTTAAAGCATCACTGGAAGCATCCATCACAAGAAGCACAAAGATTAATACATCTTACCAAAAACAGTTTTCTTCTGTTAGTGTGGATGGCTTAGCGACTGAAATCACATCTGACCAGGTTCTCTAAATACAGTACTTCGTTTCCATGGCATATTTATTTTGTTTGTTTTCTTAATTACCGTCCTATCCATGCATCTGTTTATCTATTCTACTAACCCGACTCTTTTAATAACCATGGATGGAAATTTCAATGAGTAGGCGGAAATGCTGAGATCTGTAGATGGAGTAAGGGATTTTGTTAAGGATCAGGAAATCAGCCTCTAAAATTGTTGCCAGCCTTTTCAAAATCCCATTAGATAAATTTTTTATTTCCATATTATAGTGTGGAAAATATTGACGCTACCAATTTTGGGCATCTTCCTATTTCAGTTGTATCTAATATTTTTTGATATTTTTCCAGTATTTCACATATATTCCAGTCAAAACGCCAATGAACATCTAAGGCTTATGATCTGGGGACACTTATCTCTGGTCTATTTTAGCATAACATTGGAGGTAATAAATATAATAGACTATTCTATAGTTTAGAGCTCGAGCTTGTGTCTTGTTCCTCTTCTAGTGAATTTCAGCTCATCGTGCATTATCAACAATGACCGCCTGAGCACCTCTTCGAAGCGTCTCTACCCTGTGACCAAGAGGAAGCCGGTGGCTCCTCAAGGGAGGCCCCAAAGAGCCTCTTCTATCTCAATTAAAGCATTCCACTGTTGAACTCAATCTTAATGTACTCCTTTATACCTGCAATCACATGCCTATCTTTAATTCCACATGCTTATCTTTATTTTGACCTCCTCACTAACATAAAACATTGAAAATTTCCTAAATTTTTTGAAAGAAATTAAAGAGAAAACTACCATAGTCATGGATTTACCTTGATAAGGAAAGAAAAATATATATGTCAACTAAATTATGTACAGTTCTTGTTGAGTGATTGTTTGTGTTTCGATGTGTGAAAAAACAGAGGCACGTCGACACTCGAGGTTAGTTCTTGTTGAGTGATTGTTTGTGTTTCGATGTGTGAAAAAACAGAGGCACGTCGACACTCGAGGTTGGGCGCTTATAGACGCTCGACCCCAAAACAAAATACCCAAACAATTTGTTGAATTGCGAAATCGTGAGAAGGCTGTGGGCCCAGCTCTTTCAGGGTTTCGAGTATCAGCGTTTACAAATGCTCGATACAAAAACAAAATGCAAAGAGAATTGTCGATTCATGAAATGCAATCAAGCAGTGGGCCCAGACAAATCGGAGTTCAGGGTTCGGGGTTTGTCAACACCCGATGCAAAAACAAAATGAAACAAGAAATGTTGAATTGCGAAATACGTACAGACTTTGGGGACCACCACTTTTGGGTTCGGAGTTTTTGGTAAAACAAAAAAAACTCCATGGGCATTTAACAGGTAAACTTCGAATAAATATAAAACTGGGTTTACAATGGGTAAAATCAAAATAATTAGTGTGTTAAATCAAATTGAAAGAAATATAACGCAGAATTCATAGAGAGAATTCAAAAATTACTTCTATTCAAAAAATGTGATTATTTGGATCACACTCCTATTACAATCCGTTCTTCATTTATTTATACTAACACCAATTTCCCATACGATTTTAGAAACGATAAAATTTAATGAAGGTGGTGATAGAATTTCGTTGCCTTCAAAGGTTAAGACGACCACTGTTTAGAGTAATTAAATCTTCTAGTCTTGAAGGGTCAAGACGACCACTGATCCGCTGCTATCCAGGCGGTGAAATGATTAATCTATGACATACTCTCTCTTAATCATTTCAAAAACAGAAACAAAATTATTGTAAACAATGCATTATAACTTACAGACCCCAATATTTTTTCTATGAATTTTGACCAATTCATTTCCCAAAATTTCTATGAATTTTGACCAATTCATTTCCCAAAAGTTTTGTAAAAATGTCTGCAAATTGTTCTTCAGATCTGCAGAACTGAACATAAATCTCTTTACAAATTACCATCTCTTGAATTAAATGATAACCCGTATCAATGTTCTTACTCTGTTTGTGAAAGACATGACTCTTTGATAGTGCAATGGAATATTTATTGTCACAGATAATTTGAGTTGCATCATTCTGGTTATGCAACAATTCGTTCAAGACCCTTCTCATCCACATAGCTTGACATTCTGTTGTAGATGTTGCAACATACTCTACCTCAGTAGAAGATAGAGTCACAATGGGTTGTTTCTTTGATGCCCATGCCACCGCTCCAGATCTGAGACTGAACACATACCCAGATGTGTTTTTCCTGTCATCAATGGAACCTGCAAAATCACTATCAGTATATCCGATCAACTCAAAGTTTAAACTTGATGTGTATTGGATACCAAACTCAGTTGTTCTAGCAACATATCTCAAAATTCTCTTTCCTTCTTGCCAATGAGTACTCTTCGGAGTCTCCATGAATCTTGAAATCAAACTTACAACAAACATTATATCAGGTCTGGTTGTTGTTAAGTACATAAGGCTTCCAACCAGCTTCTTATAGAGAGTTGGATCAACGCATGATCCCTCATCATACTTGCTCAGTTTAATACCAGTTGACATAGGTGTTGCAACTGGTTTACAATTTAACATTCTAAACCTTTTCAATACTTCATTTGCATAGTTAGTTTGACAAATGAAAATGCCATCATCAGATTGATCCACTTCAATTCCAAGAAAATACTTCATCAATCCTAAATCAATCATCTCAAACTTCGTTTTCATGGCATCTTTAAAATCATCTACACATAGATCTCCAGTAAAAATCAGGTCATCAACATACAAACAAACAATCAAAATTTTATCTTCCTAGTTTACCTTTATATACAGAGTTGGTTCACTTGGACTTCTTTTGAATCCAACACTAATCAGGTACTCATCAATCCTGCTATACCAAACTCTAGATGCTTGTTTCAATCCATATAAATCTTTCCTCAACTTGTAATTTTTATCTCTATACTTATCAATTTCATAACCCGGAGGTTGTCTTACATAAACCTCTTCTTCCAAATATCCATTTAAGAATGCATACTTAACGTCCATTTGATGTATGATCCATTTATTCTGAGCTTCATAGCTAATACCATACTTACTGTGTCAATCCTTACTACAGGAGAAAAGGTTTCATTGCAATCAATGTTGGGTTGCTGACTAAATCCCTGAGCTACAAGTCTTTCCTTGTACTTTTCAATTTCACCATTTGCATTCAACTTAGTCTTATAAACCCACTTAACACCAATGATCTTCTTACCTTCAGGTAAATCTACAAGATCCCGAGTGTTATTTATTACAATGGAATCAATCTCCTCATCCATTGCTTTTATCCAGACATCCTCTTTAACAGTTTCATCAAAACTTACAGGATCACATACCATTAATGCAAAATTTGAAATCTGATCTACTTCTTCATTCTGATCATATAATTCTTTTAAGCTTCTAGTCTTTTGTTCTTTAAATCTATTTCTTAATGAAGCTAAAGTGGGATTTGATTCACTACTTACATGTGAATCTGATTGATCTCCACCATATCGATATGGCTCACCACGCTCATGAGTCCTGGGCATTCTATATTGAGTTGGGTTGAAATCTGGTGCTTACCTTATTGGACTTCTTGCTACAGACGTATGTGGATGTGGAACCATCTGTCCATCTCCTTCATCCTGCTCATCTCCACCATCATCTTCATGAGGTAACACAACTCCCTCTAAAATTGATTTGTCAATACTTCCATCCCAGGCTTCATCTTCTTTAAATTGAACATCTCTGTTGATTACATATTTCTGGGTGATGGGATTGTAGATTTTATATGCCCTAGACTCTTCACTGTATCCAACAAAGATACATCTCTCTCTTTTTTCATCCAACTTCCTCCTCATTTCTGCAGGTACATGTGCAAATGCAACACATCCAAAAATTCAGACTTCTATTCAATATAAAAACAGAGCAAAGAACTGCATCTTCCCAATATTCATTTGAAAAATGCTTCTCTTTCAACATGCTTCGAGCCATGTCCATGATAGTCCGATTCTTCCTTTCAGCCACTCCACTTTGTTGTGGAGTATATCGAGCAGTAAATTGCCTCTTAATTCCATGAAGATCACAAAATTCAATGAATTCATTAATTTTGTATTCACCTCATCTGTCAGACCTCAAGATCTTAATGGTTCGACCACTCTCATTCTCAACTATAGACTTAAACTTCTTAAAAACATCAAAGGCTTCAGATTTTTGTTTCAACAAATACAACCAAGTCTTCCTACTAAAATCATTAATAAAAGTCATAAAATAAACACAACCATTCAGAGAAGGTGTTTGCATAGGTCCACATAATTCTATGTGAACGATTTCTAATGGAGCTTTTTCTTTGTAGGAAACACCTGAAACAAATTTTTCTCTATGATGTTTTCTAAGTCTGTAGCTCTCAGAAGAGTTTGCAGGTTGTTGGATACAAGGTAACCCCTTTACCATTTGTTTATTCGGTAACAGATCTAAACCACCAAAATGTAAATGACCATATCTCAAATGCCATAACCAAGATTCATATAAACTTCCAGCCTTATAGGCATTCAAAGAACCACTAAAATCATTTTGCATAACAAGTGGAAACATTATATTCTTGGTCATTTCTACTCTTGCAATCAACTGTTTGCTGGGTAATTTATCATAGATAGTACATACCTTGTTGTTGAAAAACACTATGTACTTTTTCTCTAACAACTATTCAACACTGACAAGACTACATTTTAAACCAGGCACAAAGTAAACATCATCAATACTTCTTCTCTGATTGTTCTTAGTGTAAACTGGAACTATACCTTTACCATTAACTGTAATGTTACAATCATTTCCCAGTTTTACTTTAGACTGAATACTAGTATCAATAGAAAAAAATAAATCCTTATTACCAATCATGTGGTTACTGCAACTAGTATCCAAAAACCAAATATCATTAGCACTTTCCTTAGTGACATTACAAGTCAAGAACACAGGATTTTGATCATGCTCAGACTCATTTGTGATATGTGCAGAGTGTTTTCCAACATCTGCCTGTCTCTTCCAACATTTATTAGCAAAATGCCCAAACTTCTTACAATAATAACATTTTACTTTAGTTTTATCATACCTCCGATTTTATTGCTGCCAAGGTTTGTTGCTGCTCCCTCTCAAAGTAGGAGGATTCTGCTGGAAGTTCTGCTCAGACTCTGATTCAACTCTTTTGTCCCTTCGATGAGAAAATTGACCTCCTTTTCCATGAGTATGAAACCTTCCTCTGCCTTTTCCTCTGGTAACATTCAATTGGGATTTGAAAGCATGCTCCATTGATCCTTCTTCATATCTAAATATCCTATATTCACGAGCAACAAGAGAACCAGTTAATTCATCAATTTGCATTAAACTTAAATCTTTAAATTCCTCTATGGGAACAACAATAGGTTCAAACTTTTTGGAAAAACTTCTCAGCACTTTCTCTATAACTCTTTTATTCTCAATATCATCTCCATACTACCTGAGTTGGTTTACAACACTCATCACTTGAGTCATGAAAGTATCAACACTTTCATTATCCTTCATCTTCAGATTTTTGAAATCCCTTCTCAAGTTCTGCAACTTGACTGTCTTCACCTTGAACACACCTTGATAACTAGTTTTAAGAATGTCCCAAACCATCTTTGAAGATGCAGCACTAGCAATATTCATAAAAATGGATTCATTTAATCCTTGTTGGATTAATCCAAGAGCCTTGTTATCCTTGTTACTGTTTTCTTCCAGCAAAACACGGTTAGCATTAGAGAGAGCCAATTCTATTGCAGCATCAGTTGGCTCAGCATAACCATCAATAACATAAGTCCACAAATCTTGAGAATGCAAAATCGTCCTCATCCGAATATACCAAGAGTCTTATGACTTCTCTCTCAGGACGAGAACCTGAACCTAAGAAGAACTACTACCAGACCAACCATTTATAAAACAATTGAAAGAAATCAAATAAACTCTTGCGTAGTAAAATTGGGCACCAATGGGAACAATCTGCAATGAACTAAGCACTTGCAGGATGGGCAACCAACTCTGATACCAAATGTGAAAAAACAGAGGCACGTCGACACTCGAGGTTGGGCGTTTACAAATGCTCGACGCCAAAACAAAATACCCAAAGAATTTTTCGAATTGCGAAATCGCGAGAAGGCTATTGGCTCAGCTCTTTCAGGGTTTCGGGTATCGACATTTACAAACACTCCATACAAAAACAAAATGCAAAGATAATTTCCGATTCGCGAAATGCAATCAAGCCATGGGCCCAAGAAAATCGGTGTTTGGGATTCGGGGTTTGCCAACACCCGATGCAAAAGAAAAATGAAACAAGAAATGCCGAATTGCAAAATATGTAGAGACTTTGGGGACTACCACTTTTGGGTTTGGAGTTTTTGGTAAAACAAAAAGAACTCCGTGGGAATTTAATAGGTAAACTCCCAATAAATATAAAACCGGGTTCGCAATGCGTAAAATCAAAATAATTACTGCGTTAAATCAAATTGAAAGCAATATAACTAATTCGATCAAGGAATGAAATGAGTTTACAAAATCAATAACAAGAAATCCTAAATGCAAAATCCAAAAATTACTTCTATTCAAAAAATGTGATTCTTTAGATCACAACCCTATTACAATCCGTTCTTCATTTATTTATACTAACACCAATTGCCCCTACGATTTTAGAAACATTAAAATTTAATGAGGGCGGTGATAGAATTTCGTTGCCTTCAAAGGTTAAGGAGGCCACGGTTTAGAGTAATTAAATTTTCAAGTCTTGAAAGGTCAAGACGGCCACCGATCCCTATGACACGATAGACTGCAAAACTTTCATTATTCTCAACTTGCATTATATGTAATGGGAGAATTTGTGGAAATTGATCAAAGAAAACCCATTTGAATGGAAAAGATATAGCAAATTTAGTACACACAGTAGCAATCTAATAACACATTATGGATTATTATTATGTTGGTCAAAATAAATGATAATAGATGGAAGCACATGGTTTTGCAAGTGACTCAGAATTTGGAAACACTGTTGAGACTTAAAAACGTCCTAACATTTATGAGAGAATTGTTAACAAAAGCACTGGATGCAACTTGAAAATGATATCATTAACATATTTATGCTAGCATGAAAATGTGTATCTTAGGGCTTACCTTTGTTCTTTATTTCAAATAAATAGGGTTTCAACCTACTTTCACTGAAAAACACCTTCATAAACGTTTCATCCAAATGTGTCAGCTTTCATCTTGTATTAGGTTACACCTTAGAAAATTACCGGATGGAAAGGACTGAGAGCACAACGATCCTGGTCGGCTCTGGTGGGTAGTGTCAATGGTGGATAAGCATGCAACCGTCCTAGCAGATGGCGATGAATCCCACACACAAATTCCTTTATTTTTCAATGACACTTGTTTATTTTGTTACCTGTTATATTTTTAACATTGGTATAAAAGTGTTTTATTTTATTTTTTCTTTTTGTTTAAACTTTTAACCTATTACAACTTTTATCCTCGATGGAAAATCTATATAGGATGGAGCCGATTCAACCGATGTCAAAGATATTATAGAGTCTAAGATGTCCAAACGTTTTCTTGAGTGTAAATCAAACCACGTACATGGTTTACTGTACACCTGATAGCGGGTGAGCGGGTGGGAAGTACACCTGATAGCCTCGTTGAGGTAAATCAAACCATGCACATGGTTTACTGTAGGGAAACAGTGCGAACGGTGCGATTTGAGTGTCTTATATCTATTTTTCATATGTTAACAATATTAAATGAACGCATGTTGCAGTGCATCGCCTTATGTTTCATTTTATTCTCTATCATTAATTTTTTCGTTTAGTTCCACTACTGCCACAACTGTTGGAACAACCTATTACGCTCACACTCCACGAGAGAGACTATGTGCGAGAATCAACGATAATGGTAAATATAATTTAAATTCGAATTGTTCTAGCTGCCATAATTCATGTAATCAATTATTATAGGAATTCTATGTACAAAAAAGTGAATAAAGTAAAACAAGAGTGGGCGGAGTTATATTTAGATCGAATTCCAATAATCACTAAATACTATAAAATATAATTATAATGATATAATAATATTGACATCAAAATGGAATGGTTACAAGGGAATAACTTGATTAATGTTAAAATTGTTTTTTATATTGTTGTTTTTTAATAATTATTTTTTAATTGTTGTTTGAATGTTTTATTTATATGAAACATTTGTTATTCATTTCATAGTTTGAAATAATAAATGTATTTTTTTTTTATAGATAATTGTACATCATTCATTGCAATGAAAATCTTGATGCATTTGATAGCTATTTTTTATTGAAAAAACATTTGTGTCACTACTCTACCATAACCGAATGCACCATTTTGTCTTTGCTGCTACATAATCTTTTATTGAAATCATTTTTTGCTTATAAGACCCAAAAGGGCCACTTATCATTTTTATATTTGGTAAGATGTCGGGATGCTATCTTTTATTGAAATCATTTTTTTTTTGCTTATAAGACCCAAAAGGGCCACTTATCATTTTTATATTTGGTAAGATGTTGGGATGCTATCTTTTTTACATTTGGTATTTTTGTTTATAGAGCACATTTTCCTAACATGGAAAAAATACTTCTTAACTTTTTTTGTTATTGTGGTAGATGATCACTTAACTAGTGTCTTTTAATTTGCCATACTCATTTTCTAATATGAAAAATCAAAATAATAAAATAATAAAATTAAGAATCGAGAAACCATTATTCTTTCAATTAATAAATTCCAAAATATTAATCATAATGTATTTAATTTGTAAATGTGTAATTATTCAACTCATGAAATTTCCCAATGCTAAATCATCTTTACAATCAATACAAATATTAAATCAATACAAGTATTTGAGAGACTATATGCAAACCTTTATACCTTATTAGTCCCTGTTGTATGGAAACCTTTATACCTTATTAATCTGTGCCGAAGGCGAGGGAGGGATTATAGCATTCAATTGGTTGTTGACTTCGTACTCGGGTATGGGTTTCAATCCAACTTTTTCAATCGTGGAATGTGTAGAGTATCTTGCCCACTTATTATTCATTTGTCCTGATTATTACAACATTACCAAGACAACATTTTATGAAGGCACTCAAGTTTTTTGAGATCCACTTGCCTCTCTTAAAGATTAAAGTTAAACTATGAGGAACTATAAGTTGTCAGTCATTATTAATTTTGGATGTTAACAATATCATACCCCATTTGTTTTGTTTTCAAAATTCTAGTCACTTTGAAATAGATACCCAATTAGTCACATTTAATGGTGGCAACATAGTTCTACCTTTAGATTTTTACCTCCTATGTTGTGATTTCACCGGTCGTACTAATTCTAACTGAAACACATAAATATTCTTGTAGTTATTGGCAATTTCCCATGCCCTAATGAACGTGGAAATTTTGGAGTTACTTTATTTTCCAACAAACAAATTAATCCTATAAATTAATTATATGGCTCGGTTATGATATAATACTCTATTGCACATTTGTAAAATCTAAAACTGTATAGTCAGTAATATTTTATGCATATTTGCTTAATATAATAATTTATGGGATTTGGATGTTAATACAGGTTTATTATAAAGAATTCTTGGTATTGAATTATAGAAGATAGTAAACAATCTAAATTAATTAATGATGAAGTAGTTAATTATATACTGAAAATAAATTTAAGCACAAGATAAAAATATATTATAATTCAAAAATTGATCACTAATTAAACATTAGTTTAAATACATGTCCGTGAAAAGAAAATTGGATGGAGTCATAAGAAAATTTAATTATTGCCAAGGTACCTAGCTTAAGCATGCAAAGATAGCTAACCTCCTAAAACCTACCAGACATAGATAAGAACTAGTTACCTAGCCTAAGAATGCAAAGATAGCTAACCTCCTAGAACCTACCAGACATAGATAAGCACTAGCTAACCTCCTAGTACCTATATAAGAAAATGAGATAGAGTAATTGCACTAGCTAACCTCCTAGAACCTACCAAATAAATAAGCATTATTGACATGCCTATTATCAAATATTATTAACATACCTATTATCAAATATTATTGCACAAATATAACAACTAGGAAGGGACTACCTTCACAAGCTGGGATAGGCTCTTCTTTATTGAGCAGGCTGATAATATTATGCCTGCTGATCCCACAGTATCTCTACCATCCCAGCCAGTCTCTCCACCTTTTCCCTCCTCTGCTTTGCCAGACCCTCCTGAGCCTGCACCACCAGACATTACCAACACTTATCCCTCTCTTATACCACAGCTGTTGACATCGGACCTATCTACAAGAGACTCGGAGACTCAACCTACAACAGATTCTGAAGATACACTAGGATCTTTCTCCCTAGATGGATACATAGAGCCGACCCAATCCAAAACCCAACTAGACACCATGCAATTGAATCCTACCCCTGCTACCTCTCTTCCTTTTGATTCGATTCCTATCCACACCTACTAGGGGAACACTCTTATTCAACCTACCACACTACGCTATGATCTCCCTTCATCCTCTAGAGCGATTACTTCACCTGATCTGGATCCTACTTGGTCAAAAGGTTTTGGGCTTGAAATATCACCACTAAAAACCAGCAGTGCACGTAAGAAGACCACGGCTAGATCGTTGACATCGGTCACTACCACATCCGTTCCAACTCAAGGGGTGCTTATAGGTTTAAAATCCCTAGCTCGAGGTAAATCATGATCCTTTTATCCATTAACATCAGAGGGGTTGGAGGACCCCTGAAGCAAGCCTCCATGCGAAGACTTCTCGAGAAGATTCAACCATCAATCATATTCCTACAAGAAACATTGGTGGATGCTTCTGTTGCTAGAGATTTTTTGCATCAGTTCCGACCGAGATGGCTGGCCTGTGCAACAAGTTCTGTGGGCAACTCGGGCGACCTACTGGCCTCTTGGGACCCTACCCTTTTCGACCTATCGCCGATGCTCAGTCCAGGGGGTATTTTACTTTTTGGGCCCTGTTTCGAACTAAAAAATTCTATCAATCTGCTCAACGTTTATGGCCCTTGTGTGGACCGTAAATATTTCTGGGAGCGACTTGATGCTATTGGTTTATTGGCGGCAAAGAACCTCATTCTCGCAGGAGATCTTAATTTAATTACCAGTCCAAAAGAAATGTGGGGAGAAAAGGCATCAATTGACCCACAAATGAGTTTTTTTAATCATATTTTTTATAAAAATGCCTTGATTGATATGAAGCCAGTAGAGCTCCTGCCCACTTGGAGAAACGACCGCCTGGGATCAGCTAGAATTGCTAAAAGACTTGACCAGTTTCTAATTGCAGAGGAGTTTCTCTTGCCTTCCTACAGTAGACGCGCATGGGTAAATCTTCCTTTCCTATCTGACCATGCGCCAATTTGTTTACAAATTGGGGATGGTCGTTTTGGTGCT
The DNA here is from genome assembly GCA_032191745.1 of Picea mariana. NCBI lineage: Eukaryota > Viridiplantae > Streptophyta > Pinopsida > Pinales > Pinaceae > Picea > Picea mariana. The sequence goes on along the minus strand of JASDQU010106883.1, from coordinate 86,306 downwards.
GGACAGCCCTTCAAATTTAACCCGTAGTGGCTAAGAGAGACTTCATTTAACAATCCGGTCAAATTGGTTTGGAACGACAACTCCCTCACTATTCCTGGAGACGCCCAAGGAAAATTGATTAGAAAACTCTCCAGACTAAAATCACAAACTATACACTAGTTAAAGGATAAAAAGGTAGCGGAACAGGTTGAACTATACAGTATAGAGCAAGAGCTGGAAGACCTTCTAAAGCATAAGTTACAGGACCATAGTCGTGCAGATCTAGACTATAGAATTCACTGTTTAGAGGAAGCCCAGAATAAGTATCTTTGGGAAGACGAGGAGAGATGGTGCTTGAAAAGAAGAATTCTCTGGCTGGCTGGAGGGGATAAAAATACACGATTCTTTCACCAAGTTGCCAGCTCTCGCCGATCAAAAAAGAACCTCTGGGATATTGAAGATGAAAACAACATTCTACATCAAACACAGGAAGACATTAAATTGACAGCCTTCAGTCATTATAAAGCATTTTTCCAGGCAACACCTGCTCCTTCACTAGTAGCACAGATAGAAACAGCTAGCCTCTTCCAAAAGATGGTCACAGCCGAGGAGGCTACAACAATAGAATCTCCATGTACAAAGGAGGAACTTCTAGAGGTCATCAAATGTTTTAAGAAGGAAAAAAGTCCAGGTCCTGACGGCTGGTCGGTCAAACTCTACCTCCATTTTTTCGATCTTATGTGGCAAGATCTCCTGGATGTCGTTGAGGGTGCGAGAATCAGAGGAAGAGTAAGCTCACAACTAAATAACACCTTTATAGTTTTGATTCCTAAATCAAATCTTCGCAGGCAGTTTAAAGACTTCCGCCCTATATCACTTTGTAACCTTTGTTACAAAATAATCTCAAAAATCATTGCCAGAAGACTTCGACCCTTTCTCTCCCGGGCACTTTCTGAAGAACATCTTGGCTTCCTAAAAGGGAGACAAATACTTGATTCCATTGGTGTGGCACAAGAATGCATTCATAGCATAAAGACAAAAAAACTAAAATCCATTCTTCTAAAGCTGGACCTTAAAAAGGCTTTCGACTGCATTAACTGAAACTTTCTGCATCTCATTCTCATACAGAGTGGCTTCGGCACCATTACAACCAATTGGATTTTGGGCTGTATCTCCTGGGCCACACTTGCTATACTGATCAATGGTGAAGTTACAAAAGTTTTTCAAATTGAGAGAGGACTCCGCCAGGGATGCCCTCTCTCACCGCTACTTTTCATATTGATCCTGGAAGGACTCAGCATCCTACTCAAGAATAGCCAAGCGGAAGGACACTTGAAGGGGATAAAAGTCACGGGGCTGACATATATCCTGCATATCCTATTTGTAGATGATGTGTTGATCTTGTCGACTGCCAAAATTGTTGAATGGACAATCGTTCACTCTATCTTAAATACCTTTTGTACTGTTTCAGGTCTAGAAATCAATGTCCATAAATCCGTCTTCCTGGTCTCGAATGCTCAGGACACTTTGCAAACAGAATTAAAGGAGTTGTTCAGCATTGACTCTCTCGAGCTATCGGAGGGATTTACTTATTTGGGATACTTCTTAAAATCCTCCACCTATACAAAAAAAGACTGGACCTGGCTAATAGACAAATTTGAAAGCAAAATACTCAATTGGCGAAACAAATTGCTCTCTATGGGAGGTAGGTATGTTCTGATAAAAGTTGTCTTGGAAAGTCTCTCGATTTTTTGGATGGATTTAGCCCACATCCCTGCTTCTGTATTGAAGACCCTTCGAAAACTTATCCTTACCTTCCTTTGGATCGGAAGTAAGAAGCACAAAGGTTATCACCTCAGCAGATGGGAGGTAATATCAAAACCAAAGTTGATGGGAGGATGGGGCCTTAAAAATCTGCCTCTCTTTTATAGGGCGCTCTTGGCTAACACTCTTTGGAGAATTTTAACAAAACCTGGCCTGTGGAGTAGAGTAATCAAAGCTAAATATCTCCATCAGCTACCGGTTCACATTTGGATTAGATTTTCCCCAGAGCGCCCAACATCAGGCTCACAAACTTGGAAACATCTCTCTTATACCCTACCGATCATCCTTCAGTGGATTTCGTGGAAACTAGGAAATGGATGCTTGATTCAAGTTGGCAGAGACTACATCCCGGGCTTGGGCAGAAAATCCATGCTCTCGCCTCCTCTCCTCACGCACCTACAAGATAAAAGTCTCATCTTCTTGAATCAATGTTGCTCTCCAACAAATGGGGGACTGTTAGGTGTTACATGGCTCAAAAGCTCGGATCTTCAGCTGGATGCCGAGTTTAATTTGGAATGGGACGGCTACATTCAACACATAAAGGAAGCTGGCGTGAGCTTACAAGAAGGTTCAGATTCCCTCATCTGGATGGGAGGAGACCGTTCCGGTTTGCTCAACCCAAATGTATACCAAGCTTTGGCTTCAAAAAGTTGGATTCCTTTAATCACTAGTTGGAGACAGAGGATCTGGAGGGACGATTTCTCATTGAAGATAAAACTATTTGCATGGCTTCTGATATAAAACAAATTGCTATTCTGGGAAAAGCTGCAAGCTCGTGGCTGGGAAGGCCCGAATCAATGCATCCTTTGCAAGTGCTCCAGTGAAACAACTCTTCATGTCTTTATACAGTGCTCCTTCATTTGCTAGATCTGGGCTCTTCTATCATCGGTGTTAAATCTCACTACTTCATGGTCGGGCTCCAGTGTACAAGGCTGCTTTCGAAATTGGTTCAGTGTTAACAAAACTCATACAATGCTCCCTGTCCACCTTTGCTGGCATGTATGGAAGGCCAGGAACGCAACGATTTTTAAAGAGAAGACTCCATCAGCTCAAAGAGTGTCAAGTTACATACTTGTTGAGGCGGCTGAATCAGGTAAGACCATAAAGGTTCTGCCTCCCATAAGGCACAAATTGACTATCCCAATTGATAGGGCAGTGGCTTGGTTCGATGGAGCATCACAACAAGGAGGTGCTCTTTGTGGGGACGGGGACAAAATTGTCCTAAACCCCCCCACTTGCATTCGCTGGACACTGAACTGCGGACATGGATCTAATATGAAGGCGAAACTTTTAGGTGCATGTGTCTCGCTCATTCTGGCATGTCGCCATACCGATGAGTTGTTACATCTTGGAGACTCAAAAATTACTATCGATTGGCTGAATGGTCTAGCTAATTTCCAGGTGGCAGCCCTTGAGTGTTGAAAAGAGAGAACCAAAGAAGCTACACTACTGTTTAGAAAGCTCACATTCACTCACATTTACGGAGAGGAAAACAGTGAGGCGGATACCCTTTCTAAAAGAGCATTGCATCTTCCACCAGGCCAAATCTGCTTTACAAAATGGGAGGATGGCAATGAAGGACCAATCATCAA